>JAKLMY010000183.1:0-60465 GCA_022814645.1 Ganoderma meredithae
GACGTGAGAAGTAAACTGTCCAGGAAAGGAAACTTAGGCGCTGAAGTCAGTGCCCGACGAAGCGTTCATGACAGTGATCTAGGTACTTAGTTACTGCAGGCTGTGGACTGCGGGCTGTGTACTGTGGACTACGGGCTGTGAGCCTTGGTCTAGGTACTTGGTTACTGTGGGCTGTGGCCTGCAGGCTGTGTACTGTGATCTTGGTTACTTTCTGGGGTAATAGGTCTTTAGTAATGAAAGGAAAAAATATGGGTGTAGTAAGCCTGCTTGCTATGCGCTCGTAACAAAAATCAAGGAGCTATACAATGTAAAAGACTTAGGAGAGCCCAAGTTTATCGTGGGCATCGAGGTCAAGTGCAAGGACGACTGCATTTACTTGTTGCATGGCTGTTGACTCTTTCATCTGCACCCTGCACCTCGAGGGTGCAAAGGGCCTCTCCACCTCTTGGCTTACAGGCATCATGCTGTCCAAGGATCAATCACCCATAATGTATGAAGCTATCGCGGAAATATGCAAATATCCTTACTGTCAAGGCATCAGCTCCACCATGCACCTCACTGTCACCATACACCCAGACATTGCCTTCACCGTCCAACAACAGCTCTTGTACTTCATGGTGAACCCCAGCCTTGCACACTAGGAGGCACTCAAGTGCCTGAGGCAGTATCTTATCCACATGCAGGAGCATGCCCTCATGTACAGGCACAACTGCAAGGGTCTCGCTAGTTTCTCAGATGCCAATTGGGGCACCAGTGACAACACTTGCCACTTGGTGTGTGGTTACATATATACTATTGATGAGGGCGCCATCTCCTGGTCTGTGAAACACCAATCTGTGATCACACTCTTGACCACTGAGGCTGAATACATTGGCCTCACCCACACAGGGAAGGAGGCTATTTGGCTTCATAGGCTCCTGGCCAAGATCTACAACTCTGACTTTGAACATTTACCCATGCACCTCTACAGTGACAATGTCTCAGCCCTGGACCTTGTGTGCAACAACTTGTTCTACTTGCACACAAAGCACATATCCCTCCACTTCTACTAGATCTGTGAGTGTGTTGAGGCTGGCAACATTGTGCTAGGCTACTGCAGGACCGAGGATATGCTGGCCAACATTTTTACCAAATGTCTCGGATGTGAGCACATGGTACACCTCGTGTCCTTCTACAGACAAGTCCCTCTCCCATACTGAGGAGACATGTTATAGTCAGTGTGCATGTGCACTGTTGTGTAGCACTGCGCACGTGAGCCTAGGGTCAGTGCGTCATCAGGATGGCTGCTCCTACTTGTAGAGGAATAGGGCATGTAGGAAGGCATGTTCTCAGACTTGCATCAGGCTCAGTAGGAACCAGATTAGGAGTAATAGTGCCACATGGTTAACATGCAGGCAGTGATCGGTTGTCTCATTTTGAGAGCTCCCACCCTCTCATATACCCAGTGGGAGCTCAGTCACAGTCCTCATGTGTTCTACTCATACACAGCAAGACCGTGAGGACTGGTATGTATTATTTAGTATGCTTGATACTGAACATGTGGAATTACCATCCCACCTGATAGATGTACTGTCTCACCTATCAAGTAATAATACTCACACATTCTACTTGTACACAGTGAGACCGTGAGGACTGGCGTACCATCTTGCCTATCAGAACATGCCCCAGGAAGTACACCCATTTAAAAAGATGGGTTTGCTAAACAATGAAGAATAATGGGATTGACATGGGAAGCAAACCATCCAGGAAAGGAAGTTGAGTTGCCAGGTGACCAGAACAAGAAACAGAGGTGCTGAGTCTAAGAAAGGAAATGAAACACTGCATGAGTGAATTGAGGCACTGAGGCAGGTGCTGAGTGGAATGTTTGTGACACAAATAAGCTGCACATATGGTAATTAAGTCAACTTATCCTTCATTTCTCCATAAAATGTTGACTCAAAAGCTTCTCAGGTACTAATATTCTAACTTTCACATTCAACAAGGCTCAACAGTAAGCACTCATCACAGGTAGAGTACTTACCACCATTCACAATGATGCTTGCAGCTTGAAGATGTATGCTGGTGCTTTCAGAGGACAAAAATGCCAATATAATAGTAAACATGTTTCTGTTATGCTATTTTTTTAAAGATATATGGCCAATTGGACACCATACTCCTGCTTTATCGGCCATATACAGCAACACAATGATATTGGAGTTGCTGAAAACAGCCATTCTACCTCTGCTGGAGGTTAAATGGGCCAAATTTTATACAGGCATAGATGTGCCGCTTGCTCAGTTATCTCCAACATGATTTTATGGTGTGAAACGAGACACAGCAGCTCTGAGTGGCATTTCTCCTGAGAGGCTCATTGCAATTTTTTCAGTACATTTTCACATAACCTCCAAATATGGATGCCCTGCCAAACAGACAACAAATTGGACCAGTTGTTAGGAACACATCTTTCTTTTCACTCTCTGTTGACATGTACAGTTGCCAAGTAGGATCAGGTTAGAATTCCAACGGAGTTAGGTTAAGTTCCTGGGATGTTTGAGCCAGATGGTCAGCTGCTGGTATTTGACCAGGAAACTATGCCTTTTATGGAAGGCATCAGGAGTCAGGAGGTGTGGTCCATTTACCCTGGGCACCTCCGCCTTAATCTCTTCATCACCGTGCTGTACAATAAGCTGCCATATCTTCGTACTCTTTGGTTTTTTGTAGGTGCATAAAGCTCAAAATGGCATCGTTACATGACCCCAACGATTGTCATTAATATACACAATATTGACTGGAGTCATATTCATCAATGCTGTCCTGAAAACACAGTGTTTAGCAGTTAAACAACAACTTCTATGTTGTTATGTAATAAAAAAAGGTGCGCAGTAATGGCCTTTATTAAACTTGTACAGATGTCGTTGCCCGGTCTGCAAAAGACCGCCACTGATTACAACCCCCATGGGTTCTACAGAGCTGCTCACTGTCACAGGCAGCGAGGATGAGGTCACACACAGCGACCGTGAAGGCGGCACATTGATGGTATCTTTGCCTGAAAAGGCAGCTTGGGGCGCTTAACAGCGGCCAAGATTGGTCGGCCCTGTCAGCTCACAACCTAATCCTGCTCAGCAACCGTAACGTGTCCCGATCGAGTGTTCGGGTACCCGCCCTGTGCGGAGTCTGAACCCGATGGCTGGATCGAGCTTAGGTATACCGTAAGGAGAAGCCGCATTGCGAAGTTATTTCAGGCCTGTTCAAGGATTGGAAGAGGTTTACTTATGCTCATCCATGGGTCATTGCACATGTCACAGTCACATCTTCTTCCATCTCCCACCAAGCCCGGGGGACTCCTCCTCCCATCCTAGCGCTGTACTCCTCAGTCAGTCTGCCACCCGCAAAGCCCTCAACCACTGCGCATGACATCAATCACATTTGGAATTTGGTCGACTCGGAGAGTAACACGCCCTAGTGACGAGCATGAATAGGTTCGTGGCCAAGTGTATTGTAGGGCATTTCCTGACAGGCATCGCGCGTGGCAGAAGCGACGGTCACGAACAACATGGGAGAGTCTATTCGGCGAAAGAGGGTCCAACACAGCTAGCGAAAGAAGCAGATATGTGATACATGGATATCTTGCGACATGATACGAATACAATGATGGTGGATTGGGGATGCATTCATTAGAGGATAGGAGGAAATGAGGAAGGGTTTCAAGTTTGCCTGCTTTCGGAATGAGGAATCGTCCGTGCAATAGATGTAATAGACACTCACAACTCGGAATGAGCGGCAGTAATCAGTGGGAAGACGATGTGGAGGATGAGACGCTGGCATCAGAGGTGCTAGACGCATCACTCCTCTCAGAGGAGATCTGGGAGGAGTGGATGTCATGATGCCTGTCAGCAGGCTTGCACGAAAAGATGGCGAAAATCATCGGCGTACAGAGGCTCTGGACTGAGATGTCCGCCTCCGCTTCTTGGAGAGGTCCGCCATGGGAACGGACTTGGTAAGCGGTTTCGGCTCAGGGGGGACCATGGGCGTGCTCCAGAGAGTCCAGATTGCCTGGGAGAGGTTGGCGGATATAACGGCGTTGGCAGAAGACATGGCGTGGCGCGGGGTGCTCGTCCTAGTGGTAGAGCTGGGGAGGTGGAAGCGGTGGCAAAGGGGGTCGAAGTATGGATGCATTTTATACTGGATTGCGGGTAGAGAGCTGAGCGTAGGGGGACGGAGGTGATGTCACTGCTCGGCCCTATGGGCTCGATCAGCGTGGCTGGTAGACGCCGACGGCACTGCCACTGCTGGGGTCGCGACTCGGCTCAAGTCCACTCGAGACTGAACTGTCCCCAGCAGACGTCGTCATATGATAGTGATCTTCGGTCTCCGTGAGCCTTTCTCGATTACCTTTCGAGGAGCTGCGCAACCTAAAGAGCATTCAGCAGGAACAACTCTAGTCCCCGACTCACCTCATCGATTAGATTAGATATGTCCCAGGACACTGGCAGCACAAAGGTCGCTATCATCACCGGAGCATCGTCTGGTATGTTCAAATCCAGCCGGCATTTCGTGTCAATGAGTCCACAGAACATCTATCCCAGGTGTAGGACAAGCCTCAGCCATAGCTCTCGCCGAAGCAGGCTGGTCAATCTCGCTCTTTGCCCGACGAACTGATAAGCTCCAGGAAACCAGACAGTTGTGCAAAGACCCCGCCAAAGTGCTGCTCGTCGACGGCGACGTCGCAAAGGAAGAGGATGTCCTCAAGCTCTTCCGGGAAACAATAGATCGCTTCGGTACTTTTATCTCGTTTAAGGCATCGTAGCTCCCGGTGATCATGTTGACCATTCATTCCTCTCCTCAAGGTCGGTTGGATGTCCTTTTCAATGTGCGTGCGCCGCGATCGACGCTCCGTTGTCGATTCAGTTCCATCTCTTGCAGAACGCAGGCATAAGTTCGCCTCAAGTGCCCATAGAGGAAGTCTCGCTCGAGGCTTTCCAGAGCGTCATCAACATCAACCTCATCGGGACGTTTCTTTGCACACGCGAGGCCGTCAAGATCTTCAAGGCGCAGACACCCCGGGGAGGTATGTCCGCGGAGCCCCAAATATGGCTGCACAGTTCCGTATGTCGTGTGCTGAGGCACCTTGTAGGCCGCATCATCAACAACGGTTCAATATCAGCATACACACCGCGGCCATTTTCGTCACCTTATACGTCCTCCAAGCATGCCGTACTTGGACTCACGAAATCGACCCTCCTCGACGGGCGTGTCCACAACATCACCTGCACACAGATCGATATAGGCAGGTGTCCTGCCCTCCATCTCATCTCCGGCTGCTCTGTTGAGATGCTTTTTCTCTCCCCCCGTGTTTAAGGTGGGGCGAAGACGGCGTTATCGCCTCCCCCACAAGGCACGCTCCAGCCGAACGGAAACTACTCCCAGGAAGCCGTATTCAATGCGAAACACGTGGGAGAAACGATCGTTCACATCGCCAGCCTCCCACTGGACGTGACCGTGCTCACATTCAACATCATGTGCGTCCTCCTTATCTGCACACGGTGTCCGCTTCCATATCTTCGCCTTGCTTCAATAGGGCCACAGGCATGCCGTTTGTCGGCAGAGGATGATGGAGGTGAATGAAGATCAGACGAGAGAACGAACAAGTGTCCCATTCCTTCCATGTATCCTACACGCCCCAAAAGCACACGCAAATTAGAGTTGTACGCGCCATACCGCCGTCGGCCTGTCGCCCTCAATCTTCGCCACACAGCTCCCCTTATCCGCCGCAGGCACATATCCATCGTGGCACTTGTCTGCACGTTCCCAAAAATCAAATCAGCGCCCGTGCCCCCACCCCACGGTCAAAGAGTCAAAGTCAAACTGGCACTCACCGACAACACACGCGCCGCCCGCGCACCGCACGTCGTGCACGAACGGGATCGCGCTGCAGTCGCGCCCGCCGTCGGGCGCGGGCTGCCCGAACGGCGAGTCGTTGAGCACGCACCCGCCGCAGCTCTCAAGGTCGTGCTGCACGTCCACGCACTCGTACCCCTTGAGGAAGCCGCGCCCGGACGTCGACCCGTACAGCGGGCAGCTCTTCGTCCCGAGCGGGCACGCGTCCCGCTTCACGTTCCGCCGCCGCGCCTCCGGCACGTGCGTCGGGCTGCCCCCCGATTTCGCTGTGTCGCCGAGCCCAGTTAAGGTCAGAAAATCTGTATGTAGATGAGAGAAAGAGAGGCGTTAGACGCACGGCAGATCCCGAGGCTTGACTCGGTGCAGGTGGGGAGGCCGCCGTTGGGCCTGCTGCTGCACTGCTTGCTGGAGGTTGCACCAGCCGGCGAGGACGCGCCCCTGACCGGGCACTCGAAGCAGTGGGTTTGGCTCGTCTGGTCCTGGAAAGCGAAAACGAAACCACGTGAACGCATCAGTCCTCAGAACGACGCGGACACTTTTGTGGCTCCACGCACGTTATAGAAGCCCGAGCAACTAGCACAGTTGCAATCCAACAAGGTCAGAAGTCAGCGATCAGCCCAAGCCCCTTCTCCACCGTCCCGTCCAACAAGCACAGCACTCTCCACTCACCACAAGCAGCACGACGTCGCGCCATGGTTCGCCTGGAACGTGCCCTTGGGGCACGCCTTGCACATCTGGCCTGCCCCAGGGGTGTCGGAGAAGTATCCCGGGGGGCACGGCGTCGGCCAGGTACACCCCTCGCCGTTGCAGTAGCTCCCCGCGGGACACGCCGCGCACGCCGCGGAGCCCTCCCTGGTCGTGAACGTCCCCTCCTTGCAGATCGTCTGGGCCTTCGCGCCCGAGCCGCCTGGGCCCGTCCCGGAGGCAGCCCAACCGGCTTGGGCGGCGCGGCAGGACGTCTGGCCGGCGTCTGGGAAGGAGACGGGGGGTTAGCGGGAGCTCAGCGCCCATGAATGGGAGCCAGGTACGAGGCACGTACTGGGCTGGAAGGTGCCTGGGGCACAGGGCGTGCAGGGGGTCTGACCATTGGGTGAGAAAGAGCCAGCAGCACAGGTGCCCGCGGCTACGCTGGGGGCGACTGCGAGCAGGGCAGCTGCCAGAAGCGCGACGCCGGAGACGGGACCTCGCATGGTAAAGACGACCATGATGTGCTAAGCGCGAAAAGAGGCGTACGGGGCGTCCTAGCGAGGCAGGCGAGGCTGAACCACACCGCGTATATATCTCTTTTGCGAGGGTCTCGAGGCGCCCGTTCATCAGTCCCTCCCTGCTGGTCTTTCTTCGCCATCGCGCTCTAGCCACGGACGCTGCCACTTTCCGTCAGGCCTGATGACTCCAGCGGGCCCGTAATGACATAACTCTGCACAGATATCGCGCTCTGACATCGCTGCCCATTGACCGATATATAAACCCCGAGCGTGAAGGAGGGCGGCACGACGGGCGTAGCAAGGCGATTGCGGAGAACGTCCTGGCGGCGGCTTGTCTCGGTCCTGATTGTCCCTGGATTCCTCCGCGCTGCACGCTATCCATAATCGCCATCACGCCCGGCTGGCATCCAAGGCCCCCCAAAGTGCGCAATCCCCCTCTCTATGGACGCCCCGCTCCGGCGTGCCACACGGCGAGACGAAGGCGAAGCGCGGTAGCCATAGCCTCAAGGCGCGCTTCGTGCGCGAAGCATACAACAGGCGAAAGGCATATGGCCTTGTGGCGCCGGAAATGTCTGCTGGGGTGGTGGGCTGCCGTCATCCGAGACCGCCGGGCCCTGGATGAGAGCAGCGCAGCACGCCCGCTGCATCTCCGACAGCAATATAGACAGTATATGGAATGCCGGCAACGTGAGATAGAGGAGATAACCTTCTAGTCGAGGTACTGGTTAAGTATGCCGGCACGATCGACTCGTATTGGCATGGCGTCCTCGATAGATATGGAATGCGACGTGAAAAGGCGGGGGCCCACCAGAGGACAGTAAGACTAGTTGCCAGGGTGCGGCCAGCCCGGACACGACGTGGAAACACGACAGAACGTCGTGCGTCCATTGATCGCCGGAGATTCGTATTGGCTGATTTTCTGCGGCCGCGAGGGTCCCTGGAAGGTGAAATGAAAGGTATTCACCGTTGTCAGTGAATCAAAATTGCCCTCCAGAGGATTCCGGATGGACTTACTGAGCTTCTTCGCGAGGAGGTCAGCTGGTGTTGAGCCTTGATGGTATTGTGAATGGAAGCTGTGGGCAGAGAGGCAGTCGCCTCTCCACCCGAGCAAGACATGTGGGGAGAATGAATATGATCTTCAACAAGGGAAGCAATGTACTTACGGCGGCCCCGAAGGGCCGAATGTTTGGCTTGAAGATTCGGCGGACCTATGAAAGTCAGCTAAGACAGTCCGTGCCCAGCACAGCTGAGCCCAAGTCTAAGGCCAGATCCAAGTCCAAGTCCGAGCCAGTCCAAGTCGAGTCCCAAGTCCGCCGCACAGAAGAGTCACCGAAGTCCAAAAGCGTGCCGAAGCACAGGGTCCCAAGGGGAGCCACCCCTCAGTGCCCATTCAGAGTGTCGAGCACCAGCTGGATGAAGGTCCCCCCAGGCATGACCGCGCCGAAGGACCCGTCGGCCTTCATCTTCTTCATCTGCTCCTGCCATCCGCCGCGCTCCACCGGAGAGTGAGGGCCCGCCTTGCGCCTCTTGTGAGCAGGACCCTCGTCGTCGCGGTCGTAATCGCGGTCGAAGTGGCCGCCAGGCCCGAAGACGCGGGGGCCACCCGTGTCCCCGCGCTCGTCCGAGTCGCCGCCGCGCTTGCGTTTCAGGTTCGCCCGTTTCCGGGAGGAGGTCCCCCGCCTCCCCAGGGCTGCGCTTGCCAGGCGCGACTCCGAGTCGGCTTCGTACCCCTCGTCCGAGGACCAGCCGCACGGCTCGGGCGTCGCGGACGGGCTCTTGCCAGGAGCCCACCCGGGCGCCGAGCCTTCACGGCTGCCGGTCGGGGAGCGGCTGGTGTTGACCAGCGTGCCGGAGTCGCCGGTCGAGGTCCGCTCCATCGCGTTGAATTTGAAGTCGTCCCGGAGGAGGATGGGGTCCGCTAGCTCGGCCTTGACGTTTCCGTCGTTAAAGTCGGCGCATCGCGGGGTCGTTGCTTCCCTGTCGGAAAACAGATGAGTGAAGGGGGAGGAGGAGGAGGGAGAGGGGGGGAATAGCGCATACCAGGATTCACCATAGAAGAGGCTGTCGTTCCCGCATACGGCAGTGTAAAAGGAGAGCTCCCATTCGAAGGATGGGGAGGTCGGGAAGACGGGGGAAGGTGTCGGTCGGAGGAACCAGGGATTCGGGTCGAGGTCGGAGGGAGGCCCAGCCTCGAATTCGGGACAACTCTCGTAGGAGGAGAGCGAATCGGCAGACGACACAGACGAGAGCGCAGGGGAAGGCGGGGATGGGAGAGGCGAGGGAGAGCGCCTTGTCACCAAGTCCTCCACATCTCCACCGCTCCTACACTCGTCGCCTGCATCGCTACCAAACTCAGAGTCTTCAAAGCCGCTTGTTTGGATAGATGATATCAGAGTTTCGATAGTTGAGAAAATGAGGAATTGCTTACTATTCATGTTCAGGTCCATCAAAGGAGTAGTAGACAAAGATGTAGGAAGTGGTGGACATGATGAGAGGATGAGACACTGCACAGCAGTGAGGGTATGGATATAAAGCTGCTAGTTCAGAACACAGAGATGGGAGTGGGGGAGAGTGAATTGGGCTGGCAGCCTCCCACCGACGGAAACTTGTGGCCCATTGGCAGCCGCACCAAGCGCTTTTGAAACAGGACTGGGATGCAAAAAGTGGAGCTTTATCAGCATAAAACAGTGAAATAAGTATTACAACCTAGTTATGCCATGCATTGAGAGGTCATCACGTATATACAGAATCAGGCCCTTTGCTTCACTGCTGATGCCAGCGGTTCAACCTGGGAGGGAGTCAGTAAGATAAGTATAGAATGTGTGCAGACCGTACTATAAAATGAACACTGTTTCGCAGTATTGAATAACCAAAAGCACAGGAGAGTGAGCACAGATGTACGTCGAAGGAAGTTGAAGGAACAGTTATCCTGCCAGCGCCGGGCGGTCGACTCTGCATGGAGTGCACGGGGTCGTGCGTGTCACCAGAAGGAGTTTGGTTCTATTTGGCAAGAGCTTCTGCTAACATGACCAAACACTCGCTATCCCCCGCCCGCTGCGGTGCCGGCGTCTTGTCGCCACTGCAAAAGCAGGATCGTATCTAGGCTCAAAACTTCACGTGTGCATTGGGAACTGGAATACACCCGGATTGGACATAAAAATGCATCTTCAGTTGGTCTTCAATCCAACACATGAGACCGCTCCGAGTGTTGGAGACGCACTCGTGCCATCTTAGACTCGGATTTCCTCCAACAGCACGGCGACCTCCGCTTCATCTTCTGCAAGTTCATCATCATCTTCGGGGGCCTTACGTTTCAAATCGCGCTTCGTACTTCTCTCCCTCTCAGCCCTTCCTGCCACGCTCCTCAGAAACGTCTGCGTTGGTATGTTCGGAATACCCAAGTCCTCCTCCTCCTCCTTGATGCACACAAGTTGGCCCAGAACATCATGCACCAACTTCCTCTTTTTCTCCTTCCTCCCTTCCTCAAAAACATCCTCCACATCTTCCTCTTCCTCTTCCTCCATCTTCACGTCCGTCTCCCCGCTCGCCGCGGAGAGCCATTCCGGGAAGGACGGGTGCGGACAGCACCCACAATCCTCCGCCTTGCACAGCAGCGCATACCTCCCAAGTTTCTCCTCCACGTCCAGCGGCTCCAACTCCAGCGCCACACACCGCCTCCCGTGCGCCTTGTCCTTGCGACAAAACACCTGCGCCACCGCGATCTTCTCGCCCGCCCGTACGACCTGCGCCACGATCTCCTTCCTCGACACCCTCTTGGCCCTGTCACGGTACGCCTTATACATCTCGCTCTCTTCAAAGTGTGCACACGAGTCCCGGAGGTGGCGCGCCGCGGCGTCGGGCAGGCGGTTGATCGTCCCGCGCGGCTTCAAGTTCGCGTTCGTGTTTGGGCTCGGGCTCGCATTCCGCGCACACGTGCAAAACAGGCAGCGGATCCGGCCGTGCAGCTTCGTAAACACTCGGCGTTCCCAGTCCGCCTTGCGCGTGTAGTGCTCCCGCGCCACGCCCGCGGTCGTGCCCTTCTTCTCCTTCCTTCCCTTCCTTGTGCCCGGGGAGCGCAGGTGGGGGCGCGAGGCAGCCGCGGATTCGGACGGGCGTAGGCTGGTTGGCCTTGGCCGCAGAGTGGCGAAGCATGCTGACTTGCGCCGGCGTTGCGGGATGGTGACTGTCAGCTTCTGGCGGCGTGGCGATGGGTCCTTGACAGGAATTCAGAATCAACCCTATGTGAGATGGACAACACTCACCTCTTGTTCCGGCATGAGGGCTTGTGGTGGTTTGCGTGGTAAGGCGATGATGTATTGGGTAGGTGATGGAAGGTGATGTTTTTCTGAAGGAGGCAACGGGGAAACGGTGAATATGGTCAGGGTAAAGGCGTGGAAGGGATTCTTATGGGCTATGAACAACGGAAATGATAGGTGTTAGGTAAAGAGGCGTAGATGGACATTACCAGCGGTATAAATGCCTGTTTTGTGGGTGCCCCGTGATGTTCATCACCAGATGAAACGGCGCGGTGGAGCACTAAGTAGTCAAGTTCATTAGTACAGCGATAAGTCTAGGTATCAGTAGCACTACAAGATGACGTAGGAATGGTAACAGCATGAGAGTAATCCATATGTACATGGGTATCATAACTCCCTACGTGAGTCCCAAGGGATACAATATGCATTCTATAGGTGAGATCCAAGACGGAACGTACTGGCAATAACGTCTTGCACGCCCTCCTGTAGGCCGACCTTATTGTGTTTGCCCCAGAAGGCCTCGACGTAGACGACCTTGCCGGCGGACCCGTCAAATTCCTCTATAGTGCCGAAGCTCGGAATGTCCATCTTGCGCACGAGCTCGCTGCGCTTCGCCCGGCGTGCCTTCTCGCCCTCGAGGACCTCGGCGTATTGCTCTTTGGTGAATGTCATGTCCGGGTTCGGGGGCAGCGAGGGTGCCACCGGGAGGTATGGCGCAAGGAGCTTGTCGAGGAGGGTGCGCGAATGGTGATATGGGATGTCGGGGTCGTCCTGGCTGTGGGCGATAAGCACCGGCACGTTGATGTCCTGAATAGCGTTAAGTGTATCAAACTCATGCCAGACTAGCCGTTTCAGAAGCTCTGTTGGGTTTGCCCGCGGTCTGTCATTCTTGTGCACGAATGAAAGCCAAGTTGACGCACTTACTGCGTCCTAGGGGGAAGGTCTGGAGGGGCTGCAGGATGGGGTATCCTTGGATGTCGTACGTTTCCAGCAGGGTGGCCACGCTTGTGAAAGGCGCGAGGAGCGCGACACCGCGCGGCTTGACGCCCTCCTGTGTGAGCCAGGTCGCCAGGGTTGTGACGACGCCAGTCCCGAGACTGTGTCCGACGATCAAAACATCCTCCGGCTTCGCACCGTGTTCCATGAGCCAACGCCAAGCGGTCCGCGCATCCTCTTTGAGACCCCAATCGGACGGGTGTCCTTGGCTCTCGCCAAAACCTCGGTAGTCGATCACCATAACGTTTGCGTGGAGCCGAGAAGTGAAGGCCAAGTAGTGCTGAACGCGTGCAGGGGCCGCGCGGGTGGCAGTATTACCATGGCAGTAGAGGATGGTGGGGTACCTGCGGATAGCGTCATGAACGACATCGAGACTTGGACGTGGGACAGGAAGAGGGGAAGATATGCGGTGGGACTGGTAGAAGGGTTCAGACAGGATGAACCATGAGCCCAGAGTGAGATTGTCCGTGGTGGTAAGGTGGAAGTTCATCGTCTTGCCCGCTAAGGGCCGCCGTGAGACAGGAACGCAACCCAGAGATAATGTCACGACGTACGTGCAAGCCCATATTTCTCCGGGAGGTCGAAGCGTGCACCCCACGGCAGACGGATGGCGTGCTGGTAGAAAGCACTGAATGGGAGGTGACGTCAACTGCGGCCGCTTGTCAAGAGAACACGAGGCGGGACTCACTGTCTTTGGAAGAAGGGCGTCGCGAGAAGAGCGATAAAGAGGGCGTATATGCCACTGCTGAAGTAGGCGAATGTGTGCAACTTTTCGAGGAGGGTCTTGCGGCGCGGCGAATCCGTGGTGGCAGCCATCGTCGCGGTGCGTCGCAGGCAGGAGCCAGAAGACGTGCGCTCGACTGCCGCGTCGTTGCTGGCCGCGATCGCGATCGGACGCCCGGCGGACAGCGGAGCTCCCCGGCCACTCCAGTCACTCGTTTTGCCGGCCATGTCCCCCGCGCCGTGTCCTTCGCACCGTACCCTGCGCACCCTCCACCTGCTTCCTCTTAAAGCCTCTTATGGTCGATGGTGTCGGGAGGGGTGTTGAAGTAGACGCTTCCTGAGGTGCGTCTCTCAACTCCTCCGGCGACTGGCTGACCATCTCGGTTTCCCTACCCATCCTACTCTCCCACCCAGCGTTGGTGCATCGAGCTGCCCCACGCAAAGCACGGCCATTCGTTCAAATAGAAGTCGCAGAAGATACTACATATCGACCGCAATACAATGGCCTCTCTAAACGACAAGTCAACGACCACCGACGGCCTCCCCCTCCCAGCTACCCCGCAGTCAGTGCCTCGCTCTCCCTCAGCGACACTCTGCAGGAACAAGAAGCGACTGCCTTCTTGGACTCCAACCTTCATCGGCCGCGGGATCATTAGCGACATTCGCGCACGCGCTCCTTACTACGCGAGCGACTGGCTAGACGCATGGAACTATAGAGTTATCCCTGCAATCGTCCTCATATTCTTTGCAAAGTGAGCATCCCTCTACCGGCACCCCATCATTCCCCTTAGTGTGTCGAATTCCCAGCGTGCTCCCAGGCATCGCGTTCTCCCTAGACCTCATAGAGACCACCCAGCAATATGGCGTATCTGAAGTGCTTTTGTCTTCCTTCATGGCTGCTTTCATTTTCTCCGTCTTTGGAGCCCAGCCCCTTTGTATCGCAGGCGTCACCGGCCCCATTACGGTGTTGAACAAGACCATATTCGACATAATCGAACGGCAGCCTGACGCACCCAACTACCTCCAGTTCGTCGGGTGGGTGTACCTTTGGGGTGCGATTCTCCATTGGATTACGGCCGCCCTCAACTGTAAGAGCCATCTTCGTCAGATCCTTGGAGAAGGTTAGACGTTGACCGGCAAAGTTTTCAGGGTGCAACTTCCTCAAGTACGTCACCCTGTTCTCATGCGACACCTTCGGCTTCTACGTCTCCTGGGTGTATCTCCAATATGGCGTCCAGGTCGTCACCCGCCAGTTTCCCTCTTCAAGCTCAACGGAGGCCGGCACTCTCGATGGCGCATTCGTCGGAATCATCCTCGCCCTTCTTATGACCGTGACCGCGTTCCTCTTCCGGACGCTCTCGCAATCTGCCTACTTCCACCGGCACGTGCGCCGCTTCCTCGCCGACTATGGCATGCCCATCTCCCTGGTTGCGTCGTCGGCCATGGCTTACTGGGGCCGCTTCAACAGCGCGAATCCTACGACGCTTCCGACGGGGCAAGCCTTCATGCCAGCCGGCGATAGACCATGGCTCGTCCGATTCTGGGAGCTAGACGGTAAATGGGTTGGGATCGCGTTCCCTTTCGGCGTCGCCTTATGGGTCCTGTTCTTCTTCGACCACAACGTTTCCGTACGTCGCGCATATATGTATGTCTTGACGACCAACTGACGTAGACACTGTCAGTCGTTGATGGCACAAGGCACGGAATTCCCCCTGCGCAAGCCGCCAGGCTTCCATTACGACTTCTTCCTCCTCGGAATCACCACCTTTATTGCAGGCTTGCTTGGCATACCCGCGCCCAACGGGCTGATACCCCAAGCTCCGATCCATACGACATCCCTCCTGGTCATGGTTCACGAACGAAGCGACGACACCGAGGCCAGTCTCGGAAGAAGCGACCAAAAAGCGCCTTCCACAGCGAGCCGCGTCCCTTCGCGGCATTCTAGCGAGAATCTAAGCATGACTCGCACCCGATCGCGCCTGCACGCTCCACGCGGTTCCAACCTCGAACCGGATCCGACACAGACGCGAGACGGGGACGGGGACAAACGTCGGCGCGAAATGCCCGTTGCGGTGGTAGAGCAACGCGTCTCAAACCTCGCCCAGGGCTCGCTTTGCCTTGTCCTCTTGACCGGGCCCTTCTTACACGTCCTCGGTCTCATTCCTAGAGGCGTGCTCGCCGGACTTTTGTGAGCACCCCTGCTCCTGTCATATCCATGTATTTCATCACTAACTAGATTCTAGCTGGTTCATGGGCATCGACGCTTTGCAAGGCAACGGTATCACCCGCAAGCTCCTGTACTTCTTCCGCGACAAGGCGCTCACGCCCTCGGATGAGCCTCTACGCAGGGTCCGCAAGTCGAGGATACTCCTGTTCGTCGCCGTGCAGCTGGTTGGGTTCGGCGCCACGATGGCGGTGACTCAGACCATCGGTGCGCCTTGTCGTCGCTTTCGCCCATCCTGCAGCTGCTGACTTATCCTGGGTTCGTGTGCAGCTGCGATCGGGTTTCCCGTAATCATCCTGCTGCTGGTGCCGCTCAGGACGTATCTCGTCCCACGGCTCCCGTTCACGGACGAGGAACTCGCTATCCTCGATGGGCCAACGGCGTCTCCTTTCGTAAGTGCCGTTCGATCCTCCATGGGCCCCACCTTGGTGCTGACGTTTTACGTAGACGATGGAATCTGTAGGTGGCATCAAGGGGACATAAATCTCTGTCTCGTGTAGCGACAGGGCACTTTCCCTCTATCGCAGGGCAGGCAAGCGAGTAATGTAAAAGTGCGCACTCACTAGCCATCTATGACCGACGCGTGGTCCGATTGTCGGCCCTTGCTGCTCGGCGGCGAGTCACCTGTTCGACGCTTGGACTTTGATATTCCTTTTCTTGGTGCTGCCTCTACGGTCCTTCTCATGAAGCTGCTCGTGGCTGTGCTCGTAGAAGAGTAAGTCGGCTGCGATAATCGTTCGCCAACCCCGCTTTAGTTTCCTGCAGGGCAGGTCTGACCGAGGAGAAGCTCGTTCAGGACAATACGCTCCCTCAGGTGAACAACATAAACACGCATCTTGGAGAGGGTGTCACTGAGAGATGGAAGCGGGGACCTTATACAGCACGAAGATTGCGCAATATGACTCGGACATCGAGCAATAGTGGTTGACGCGGTTCGACGCCTCTAGATCTCTGCAACCCCCGGGGCGTCGTGGCTTGTTTATATGTCGGGCATGCTTTGGCCGCAGCGCTGCCCCCGACTTCTTGGTCGCCCCCACCCCGCTACACTCTCTCCAGTCACAGGATTGTGAGCGCCATAGCTGAGGACCTCCAACTATGGTCTGCCTCGCCCAACTCCTCCTCTCACTATCTCTATCAGCCCTGGGCAACGCCTATGACGTCAGCCAAACAGTTCTAGCACCTCCATCCTCCCAACGACCGTCCAAGTCGATCGCGATCGTCGGCGCAGGCAGCGGCGGCCTCGCGATCCTCAAGGCGATCCTCGACCTGCCCCCAGACGTGCGGCACGACTGGGACGTCGTCCTCTACGAGCAGCGGCGTGATGTCGGCGGGATCTGGCTGCCAGACCCCTCGGGTCCGCTCCCGCACTACCCCGCGCTCCCCGAGTCCCCGACGTACCCGCTCCTGCGCACGAACACCCCGCACCCGACAATGACGTATCCGAACTTCACCTTTCCCCCCGGCACGCCGCTCTTCCCGACGTGGGACTACGTGCAGCGGTACCACACCGCGTTCGCGGAGCACCACAACTTCTCGCCGCACGTCCGCCTGCACCACCGCGTCGAGGCTGCGAACTGGATCGGCGACGCGGAGCGGGGCGCGTGGGAGCTCGAGGTGCATGTCGAGGACCCAAGCAATTCGCCAAAGGTTTTCACGCGCACCTTCGACCACTTGGTCGTCGCGAATGGGCACAACCACTACCCCAACATCCCCGAATGGGACGGGACGGACGAGTGGCTCGCGAACACCCCGGCTGGGACACCTGAACGGGAGATCATCCACTCCATCTACTATCGCCGTCCGGAACGGTACACGAACCGCACGGTGGTCATCGTCGGGGCCGGGGCGAGCGGGCGCGATGCTGCGCTGCAGGTCGGGAGGGTCGCGCGGGTGGTAAGCGCACCACCTGGTCATCTCCCGAAACCTAACTCACTCCATAAAACTATGTTAATGACTCCCAGGCATACCAATCTCTAAACCCAGCGTACGAGCCCACGGCCGGCGCACGCGTCGTCCGCAAACCACGGATCGCGCGCTTCAACCGCACCTCGGTCGTTTTCGAGGACGGCAGCGCGCTGCACGACGTCGACGCGCTCATCCTCGGCACCGGCTACGAGGTCCGCGTCCCGTTCCTGAGCGCGCCGCACTCGTCCGTGCTCGCGGTCGACAGGCACCCCGCGGCGAACTCGACGACCGCGCGCACGCTCGTCACGAACCTGCGCTACGTGTTCCCGCTGCACCGGCACATCTTCAGCCTGCACCCAAGGCTCCCCCCCGCCGCGCTCGCGTTCGTCGGCCTGCCGGTGCTCGTGGCGAACGGCCCGTCGGACATGGCGCAGAGCCTGCTCGTGGCGCACGCGATCGCGAACTCATCGATCCTGCCGTCGCGCGAGGAGATGCGTCGTGACCTGGTCGCGCGCGAAGAGAAGCTCCGCAGGGAGGGACTGGACCCGTATTACATCGGGCACCGGCTCGTCGCCGAGTCCGAGACGGACCACGACTACCAGGACGCACTTGTCGAGTACCTGAAGGACGTCGGTGCACTTCCGCAGGACGGGAAGAAGTACGTGGAGACGTGGAGGCGGCTGGGCAGGCAGAACTCGCGTCTGCTCGGGCGGGCTTGGGGGCGCGTGAAGGAGCGAGGGGAAGAGGATAGATGGTTGGACGGTGTAAGGACCGAGGACGAGTGGGCCGACCTGATGAGTCGTCTGACAGAATGGCAGCGCATATATGAGGAGAAGCATGGCGGGCCTGGAAACGGTAGCCAGTCTGTGTGGTACTTATGAAACGGCATTGTACTTACCAGTCGATCAGTTTTCGTGGTGCTATCCACCTCTTCTGACACAGACACATTGAGGAAGTCCGTGAGGGGCGAGATTGTGCAATCCAAATGCAAATGCGAATGATATACAAAATGCATCATGAGGTACTCAGCTATGACTTCACAGCAGTGATGCCAGCCTCCTTGAGTTTTGCAACGAGTTGTTCTACACTTTCCACCTACGGACGAGTCAGCCTGACTCGGTTGAAGCCCAATAGCAAAAGCAAAGGCGCTGACCTTTCCTCCACCAACTCGTTTGGGCGGCTCAGTCACCTTGACGGTCTCTAGTAGCGGGGTAAGGTCAACTCCAAGGTCTGCCGGGGTCAGTTTCTCTATTGGTTTCTTCTTCGCCTTCATGATGTTAGGTAATGACGCGTAACGTGGCTCTGAAAAACGCGTACGAATCAGCATACAATGAGGACTGATGGCACAAGTAACACTTGCCGTTCAGTCTACCAAAGCCCGCAAGTCAGAATGTGGGGATGGAGAGAGGCCGAGCAAACCGCGCACCGAAGATCCGTTGTTACTACCAGAGGTAGCTGGCACCTGAGCTCCTCCATTCCCCCGTCGATCTCCCTCGTCACGTCTGCCGTCTTCGCCTTCGGGTCCACGACGACCTTGCTTGCAAAGGTGGCCTGCGCCCAGTCCATAAGCCCAGCGAGCATCTGGCCCGTCTGCCCCGCGTCGTCATCTATCGCTTGCTTTCCCATGATCACCAGGTCCACGCCCTCCTTCTCGCGCTGAATGACCGCGCGCAGAGCTTTCGCGACGCCGAGCGGCTCTGGCGCGGGGCTCGAGTCAGGGACCTCGACGTGGATGCCCGCGTCGGCGCCCATGGCGAGCGCAGTGCGGAGGGTCTCGGCGGCCTTTGTGGGCCCAATGGTGACGACCTTAATGGACTTGACTTCGTCCTTGAGCTTCTCGCGCAGCCGGACAGCCTCCTCGACCGCTGGTGCGAAAGGCGGCGGCGGCGGCGACGCATCAGGACAGCTCGGATGCGTGCCCACCTTAGAAAGGAGACGTACCAATCTCGTCGAACGGGTTCTACATGACGCTCGCACTTGAGTCAAGCGCGCGGACGAGTAAAGGAATAGGCGTACCATGGAGTGCTTGACGTTGAGGTCTACACCTTTCTGGTCGGGGTTGACCCGGATTTTGACCGCATAGTCGACCGTCCTGCATATGACGGTTCTTCAATGGCCGCCATACCAGGAGCTAGAGGGCGGAACCCACCGCTTGATAGGGACGAGGATGTTGAGGAGACGAACCGCCGATGGCCTCATGCTGGGGTGGACGTTGTAGAGAAAGTGGAGAGGGGAGCTCAAGGAGAACTCGACAGAGAGCAATATTTCGGTGCTGTCGGACCCCGGAGTGCGGGGAATCACGAGGGCCCCCACGCGGGGTCCATTCGCAAGTTGCCGCCCACGAACTGACGTGGTTGGAATGTGTACGACCATTCCGCCTGTCTTCCTCGGAGACGATTGACGGACCACAGTGACTAATGCTCAAAACCTATACAGGTCCCACGCAGTCGAGTTCTCAATGCATTACAATTGATTTATTAGGTGCAGCCCAGTGGGTTCATTCATAGCCCAAGCCAAGCCGACTCAGGACCCTGCAACGACCAGCCATAAAGACAGGAAGAAACTACACTCTTGCTAACCATTCTGGCGAATGGGCTTCCAACCGCATGGGTGCGTCTTCTTCCCTCGCTGGTGTCGCAGACAAAATGGCCGAATGCTTCACCGCCCTCATGCTCCTTCGCTCCACGCCCTCCTTGTGCAGAGCCGTTTCGACCTCCAAAACCCGACTGGTGTACCGAACAACCTCTGGGTCCTGCATGGAACGAGGGGGTAGCGGCAAGCCATCTTTGAACGCAGTCACAGGATCCAGACGCCCCAGTGACCGGATCCACTTCCCCACTGCAGCAAGAGAGACCCTCACCTCCCAAGAGCCCCCCTCCTGAAAGCAACCAGCCCGAGTCATCAGTCTACGTATAGGGCATGGACCAGAAGACGTACCGTGATGGTCCGACACAATGCGGCCTGGATCCCGAACGCCAACATGTATCCCGCAGCATGGTCTAATGCCTGCATAGGAAGGGTCTTTGGAGGGAGCGGGCGAGGCCCGTCCGTCCCGCTGAACGCAGCATACGCCTGGGCTTCGGCGACATTGTAACCGGTGGCCGTTTGGGTCAAGGAATCGAACTATGTATGTGTCGTGAGAGAGAGCGGAAATTACGGAGCCCCCAATTCTGACGTACCCCACGGCGGTCCTTCCAGGGCCCTTCCCACCCGAATGCAGTCAAGCTCGCATATACGATCCCGGGGTACGCCTTCGCGACTTCCTCAACACCGAACCCCTTGCTTGCCAACCCACCAGGTCGGTACGACTGGAGGAACACGTCCGTGTCTTTCACCAAGGACGCGAACGTCTCGCGATCCGCAGGGTCGTTCAGGTCCAGCTGGGTGGTCCGCTTCCCCCGCGAAGTATCCACGTCCAGGTTCGGGAGTGCAGGCAGCTTCGGCGACGTGACCCACAAAACGTCTGCGCCGTGTCCTGTCAAAAACAAAACCCAACGTCAGCAGGCTCGCTCCTATCCTCCACAGCACAACCTTCAAGTTGCGGCATCCGAGTCTCACCTGCAAGCGTTCTTCCGCAAACTGGGCCCGCCAGGACCCTCGTCAGCTCCAGCACGCGGATCCCCGCAAGCGGTCGTGTTGGATTTCCTTTGATTTCCCGCTTCGGGGCATCCCCGACCTTCAGCAGCACTACGGGCAGGGTGCCTTTCAGTGCCTGTCCGTGCGGGTGCGCGTCCCACTGTTCGAACGAGCGCAGCGCAGTGGCGACCATCTTGTTCTCCGCCGCTGCCGTTTCAAAGTCGACCGAGTTCCAGCCCAGGAGCGCCTCCTGGATCGACTCTCTCGTCGGCTGGCACTTGAGAATGTCCAGAATACCTTGCTTGTGGCTGCCGCGAGAGGCAGCATTAGGACTTCCGACTGGCGGGACGAGAGGACGGCTCGGAACGGGCTCACTGAGGGAAGTTGGTGTGGATCCGTACATAGTTGTTGTCCTTGGTGCGATACACGCCCGCAAGTGCCTCGAAGAGCTCGGAGGTTTCCTCGGACCCCTCCACTTCGTAGTACGCCTCGCTCTCTGGGAAGGGAAGGAGAACGTTAGTTACTACCCAATCTCAAGCCTAGGTCGGTTGCTCCGCTCACTGAACTCGACGGCAGCATGGCGTGCGTCCACCGTCACGGTCTGCTCGATTCCAGTCCTAAGCTGGTGGAAGTGAGCAGCCGCAAGTCCTGAGAGACCGATCGCTGTCTGCATAATATGCGCCGCGTCACCTTTTTCTACATGCCTCAAGGGAGTACGTTGTGGACATACCTGTGCGGCAGTGCCAATCTTAAACGACGAATCGACTACCGGGTCCGGTTGCGGCGTAAGCTGCAAGCGCGAGATGGCTTCTACAGGCAGGGCCAGCGATCGCCACAGGGTTTCAGCTGGTGCCCTAGCATCGTTCATGGTACCAGCAACTCTCCAAGATGGATCGGGCAATGGTCAGGATTCCCGCTGAAGACAGTGTGCACATATAAGTATGTGTGACTACATGAAAGAGAGCGATAAATATACCCTATTCCAGAACCAGCGCGCCGTGTTGACCGGGTGGCCACCCTAAGCGGTGCGGAGGAAGAACGCCCATGTCCAATACTTACTTCCTGCTCTGAAGTCCAACCAAAGTCCAACGAATCTTAACCGCAACACTAAAAGCACACTCCGAACCAATTCCGTGCCGGCTGGAGGACGCTATCCCACCCACCAATCGCATCGCAAGAACCTGCATGAAGACACCACTACGTACCACCAGTCGGCCTCAGTCAAGAAAACAAACCCAGGCTAACTTACATGAAAGGAGTTTGCGACCCTCTTGGACAGAATGCTCGCTCGCGACACCCGTGAACGGAGATTAAAAGCCAACTCTCGTCTAGAAGAAGAGTGCGTAGATAC
Source organism: Ganoderma meredithae (assembly GCA_022814645.1). Taxonomy (NCBI): domain Eukaryota; kingdom Fungi; phylum Basidiomycota; class Agaricomycetes; order Polyporales; family Polyporaceae; genus Ganoderma; species Ganoderma meredithae. Next base: position 22,114 of record JAKLMY010000183.1, read on the forward strand.
TTTTGGTCTACTCGCAAGCTGGCTAGCATTACGACGATAACTACCTACTCAACCGCAACAGCGTCCCGCCCGAACACGAACACGCCCCCACCGCTCCACGTTCACTGTTCAGTCTAGTAGACCAGCGACGACATGTCGTTGCGGATACGGTTGTAGTCGAGCAGGCCGTCGATGGGGCCGACAGCCGCGATGGCAATCTGCACACGCGTGTCCAGTCAGTCTAGGCATGAGAACCGAAAGAAACTGTCAACGCACATCCTTATCCCAAAGGTACTTCTGCGCGACCCGCTTGATGTCCTCAGTCGTGACCGCGTCCACCGCGAACTCGATCTGCTTGGGGGTCATACGGCGGCCGCTCGTGACGAGCTGGCGGCCGATGTCCTCCGCGATGGCCGTCGTGCCGTCGAGCGAGAGGAGGAGGGACGCCTTGAGTTGGCTCTTGGCGCGCTCGACCTCCACGTCCTTGGGTGCGATGGACATGCGCGTCCACTCGCGGAGCGTCATGTGCGCCATGTCGTCCATGTTCATCAGGTTCTCGGTGACGAGGTAGATGCCCCACAGGCCCGTGTCCGAGTAGCTCGTCGAGAACGACATGAAGCTGTTCGCGAGGTTGTGCGATGACACGATGTGCGACAGCCGCGACGACATCAGGCCTGCCGCGCCGAGCGAGCGGTCCCAGTTCCCGAAGATGCTCTGCATCACGAGCATCGGGAAGTAGTCCGGCGAGCTCCAGCCGACACCCTCGACCGCGATCGCGACGTGCGCGGTTGGGAGCGTGTCGTCACGGATGCGGACCTCGGAGCCGACGAAGTCCGTCTTGGGGTGCGAGAGGCCGCCGAGGGAGATGGGGTTGGGCGAGACAGGGAGGTTGGCGAAGTGCTGCTCGGCGTGCTTGACGAGCTGCTCGTGGTCGACGCCGCCGGTGCCGACGAGGACCATGCGGTCAGCGGTGTAATTTGTCTTGATGTACGACGAGAGGTCGTCGCGCTGGATGGAGAGGATGTTCTGCTTAGGGCCGAGGATGGTCCGCCCGAGGGATTGGCCTGCAAAACGTGAGCCTCGCCTCGCCCTGTTCCGCATGACATGCCGACGTCACGTACCCTGGAAGGCAACAGCGTGCAAGTGGTCGAACACAACCTCCTCCATCTGCTTGTCCACTTCCTGCTGCTCGCGCAGGATCACGTCGCGCTCCCGCTCGATCGCAGACTTGTCCAAGGTCGAGTTCTGGAGGATGTCGCTGATAATGTCGACGCTCGTGCCAACGTCCTTGGAGAAGCACTTGGCGTAGTACACCGTCTGCTCGCGCGACGTGTACGCGTTGAGGTGCGCACCGAGGCTCTCAACAGACAGCTCAAGTTGCTGTTGTGTGCGGCGGTTCGTGCCCTTGAATGCCATGTGCTCCAAAAAGTGTGCCGTACCGTTCGTCGCGTCCGTCTCCGCCCGCGAGCCTGCGTCAATCCAGACACCGACGGTCGCCGTCTGGGCGTGTGGGTGTGCCTCAGTTGCGACTGTCAGGCCATTAGGGAGTGTGGTGGTCTGCAGTTGGGGATGGGGGATGTTGACTGCAGTCGCAAACGACCGCAATGGGCGGCGCTGAGGTGTAAGCTGTCAGGGTCGTTTTCGACCGTGAAAAGGCAGAAAACGTACGGGAAAGCGCGCTGCGCTGCGAAGAGCACGCCCAAGGGGGGCCGAGAGTGTGCTTGTCACCATCGAGGTCGTAGAGAGTAGAGAGTTCGTCGTCGACGGAAGTGGGGACCGGAAGAATACGGTGCAGAGTCGGAGTCTGAAGATTAACGCCGTAACGTCCTGCCATCGGGCAAACTTGGGTCAATCCCGCCTCGGCGCTTCAACGGCAGCGTAATTCCCCGATCCCAGTTGGTCAAGCCAAATCCAAGATGGACCATGTATCACCGGCAGTCCAGACGGCAAGTACTTACTTACACAATACTTACACGTTGCTATGCGAGTTAACATTCCAACTTGCCGTGGTTTCTGAGGCATGATTGCTCAGACTATGACATCATAGCCAACGGGAGAAGGGCGCAAAAGCATGGATATATTCGCGCATGCAGACGACTAGTACCGGTGCTATATATACAGTCATAAAAGGGCAGAGAAAGCGGTGCATGAGCCCTTGGTGAGAGTGCGAGATGACGGCAACAGCAGAACCCAGATGATAAGAAACTACGCCGCACCGGCGGTGGAGTGGCCCTTCGACCGGTACTTCACGATCCACGGGTGTTTCCTTACCTCAACGAGAGGTAGACGCCTCTCCGCTTCGTACTGAAGAAGCTGTTTGAACGTCGTGAGTGCTTTGTCCAGCAGGATGAGGACAGGGGGGGGAGCTCACGTTTGTAATCAAATCGCGTGCCTCTGGAGACACCTTCGAAGGAATCTTCAGGTCTACCCTTTGTATGCGCTTGTATGTTGCTGTGCAGCATATCAATGGCTGCCCCGCATAGAACAGCCCGCAGCGGGCTTACCGTTATATCCGCTCAGATCCTCGAACGGCGGGGCACCGCAGATAAACTCGTACGTGAGTACGCCGAGTGCCCAGTAATCGACCTTCTCCGAGTGGTCCCGGCCCTCGACCATCTCCGGCGGGAGGTAGTCGAGAGTCCCACAGAGCGTCTTGCGTCTGTTTCCAGGCGCATGCACGCTCCACCCAAAGTCGGCGATCTTGAGCTCACCGTTGATCCCCAGCAGCAGATTCTCGGGCTTGATGTCGCGGTGGATGACGTGCTTCCCATGCAGGTAGATGAGCGCGTCCGCCATCTGGTCGATGTACCGCGCGCTCCGCTTCTCGGTGAAGGAGCCGTACTTGGTGAGCTGGCGGTAGAGCTCGCCCCTGCCCGCGAACTCGAGCATGAGGAAGATGCGCTTTTCGTCGTGGAAGTAGCCGTAGAGGCGGAGAACGTGGGGGTGTCGCAGGTTCTGCTGGATCTCAATCTCACGCCGGATCTGCTTCTCGACGCGCGACTGGACGATCTCGGACTTGTACAAGCACTTGAGGGCGAGAATGTAATTTGGTTCGGCCTTGGTCCGGACCATGTACACTCGACCAAACTTGCCCTTGCCGAGAGGACGACCAATATCGAAGTCAGTCAGATGCCATTCCCGTGTTGGTCGCTCACTACGTAAAGAGTTGTAAGTATTTTCAAAAGCCGGAGGAACGTGGACCAGTCGCCAGTATTTTATGAAGGTCTTCGAAGGGCCAGAGAGACATGCACAGCACGTTTTCGCCCGTGCGAGACTATACTCACATCAATATATGCGGTCTCGCTAACCCTCGAAATACGCCAGCACTGATATAACAGCTGGAAGACATCGAGGGATGACGACGCAAAGGTCGACAGGACCTGGCGAGCCCGGTTTCGACAAGCAAACGAAACACTCACAACGCAACACTGGAGTCCAGCGCGAGCTCTTCCGCCGCGGCGCCGGTCACGGCGTGTCCTCGAGTCTCATTCTCAATCTCAAACCCTCCGTCATAGCTTCCGATGTCAATGGTGGCGGCGAGAGTTTTCACTGGTGGGGCCGCAGGTGCGGTGGATCGTGTAGGGGATGCTGATCGTGATGTGTTCGTGGATGACTTGCTGGCAATGGAGTTGGTCGACGATGCCTTCTGCAGCGTCCCGGGCGCGCTTCCCTGGATTGGATTTGGAGCAGCATACTTTGAGAGCAGTTTTGAGACGTTTGTTTGGCTGGGTTTCTTCTGATGTTGTGTGGTGGCTGGCCGGGTAGTGTTGGGCTTGGAAGATATCTCGAGAGCAGAGATTTGACGAGTGAGTTGATTGACAGAGGATGCCATGGCGGGTTTCGCTGAATGGGAAGGGTCGTGTGGGTGCGGGGGAACGAGACGGGGACGCCGTGGTCGACGATGTCGAGGACGATAGCTCGACAGCGCAGGTTCGGTTTCTGTACGCGTTTCATCACGTGACCGAGTGTCTCCAACCGGCCCGATACGGGCCGAATACGCCACAATCCTTCCGCTCAATTCAGATTCCTCCGCGTGCTTTCAATTTGAGAGACTCCGCTGCGCTTGGAGTGCGATCCTTCGCACAATCTGCTATGGGTGAGAGCTCTGGCGGCCGCCCAGTCCATCTAACTCCGTGCGAGGAAGGCGATAATTCATTCTGGGGGAATAGAAAGGAGAGGCCCCAGGACGACAAATGGAATGGAGACTTCTCGAAGAGCACCGAGAGCACCTAAGTATCGGAATCGCGCAAACAATGTGGATTCCACCCTTCGCGAAGGCACTTTCTTGAGGCATTCAAGGACTTCTAGGAAGCATAAGGATGGTGTTGAGCGCAACGTTGTACTCCAGGGAGTGCGCATGGAGAGTCTCGACGTTAATTAATAATCCATGCTAGAATCGAGAAATCCTCCTCCCCCGCGGTGGTTCCCCATACCGGCCGGACCTCACAGGTCCAAAGACAGCTGTTCATGCAGAGAAGAGGCGCAAGCTGCTGTTGAGTGACGTCAAACGACGTTGGCCGACAAGAGCCGATTCCGAATGCGCTTGTCGAGGCAGCCCTACTCCTCCGCGCGGGCGGGAGCGCGGGCAAATACAAGCTCTTGCGCGATCCCCCCGAGCGAGCACATACCTCACACCGCATTACCATCGATATCCCTCCCCGAACCCTCCTAAGATGGCCGCTCTTGAATGCCCAACGGTCCTCACCAGACGGCCCACCTCCGTTTCGCCGCCACTCCCGCCGTCCCCTGCCCCCTCGCGTGTCCATCCCAGGGAGCGACACCTCCCCCAGAACACCGCCCTCGAGATGTCCCTCCGCAGCCGAGACCTCCTGCCACGGGACGCAAGCGGGAGCTCGACCCCAGACTGGTCCGAAGAGCACGACGATGCCGCAACGGACGCAGCAACAGCCCGGGACATGGGCGGGCCCGTGCTGCGGAAGGAGGAGTCGAGGGAGTCGTGGTGGCGAGAGCTGGCGAAACGATGGCGGCTCATGCTCACCCTCGAGAACTCGGGCAGCGTCGCCCGGGACCATCTCGCGTCTGAGCGCACCTTCCTCGCGTACACCCGCACGAGCCTAACCATAGCTTCGACCGGTGTCGGTGCGTCTGACTCCCTCCTAACTCCTCCCATCCCACGTGCGGTTACGGCGATGTGGGCTGACTCGTCCGTCCAGCGCTCGTGCAGCTGTTCACCCTGTCGGCACAGACAATGAACCAGGACATGCAGCGATTCGCGCGCCCGCTGGGTGCGGTGATGATTGCGCTCGGGCTAGTTACCTTGTTCGTCGGCGTCGGGCGGTACTTCCTCATCCAGGACGCGCTCATCCGCGGCGTCTACCCTGTCGCGCGCGTCAGCACGAGCGTGCTGTCTGTTATCATCCTCGCTTTCGTCATCGCCGTGTTCGTTATCGTCATCGTCGCGAGGTGAGACAGGAGAAGGGGTGCCTGGGCAGTGGGGACCGACCAGCTAGGGCAGAGACCTGGCATAGACTAGGGAGGGGTTTAGCAGGATGGACCGGATCGCAAACACTCGTAGTTCACCCGACATCGTATATATCTCAGCACGTCATCGTCGCCGACGATAACGACATCTCCTCCCCGTGCGGATCACATCTGAATGTCATAAACAGACGTCTCGCTAGACCTCGCTTCGAATCCACGACACTTTAGATGGACAGGAGATATCAGAACTTGCATATGCCGTGTATATTTTGACAGAACCTCCGTCTTCTATTGGATCCGCCAACTTCAAGGGATGTACTGCGGCAGGGCCACGCTGATGCAGCATTAATCTTCACCGTGTTGACAGCCACACCAGGTAACTCAGTACGTCTAGTCATCGGTGTATTGACGAAGTCCGCGTGAGTCACTCGTGCAAGGACGTCGGCGACCATAATTACATAATAGCATAGCAAGGATATAAGTCAGTCACCCTCTGGAAACTGAGGAGGATATATCATAGTAGCATGGACGCAAGTCCGTATGAACACGCAGCCATACGTATGGATCGTCATGACAGGATCTGTGGGGGAGACCATTAGAGAGTCATAAACGAGGAGGGTCCATCACAGGCAACATACTCACCGCTAGCAGGACGACGGCGATAACGATGACGAGAACGATCATAAGACAGAGAGCGCGTCGACCTGCGCGCCGCTGGTATTCGTGCGCAGTGGTCAGCTCTTCTGCGGCGCCGGCGGTGTCGACAGCGATCGAGGAAATATTTGACTCGATGTTGTCTGTCCAGGCATATTAGCGATCCCGCCATCACTCCCAACTATACGACGACGCACCGAGCATGCCGCCCTGCTCCTGGACGAGCGTGCCGAGGTCGCGGAATATCTCGTGGAGTTCATGAATCCCGGTCTCGATCTCCCGAATCTCGGCCTCGCGCTCCTGAACTAGGGACTCCTGGAACGCAAGCTCCTGGGGAGACAGATGCGTTTGGAGGATCTGCGCTTGACGCTGAGAAGGTGTCGGACTCGAAGCCAGAGCCTGCTCCTCCCTATGAATAGCAAAGGAACCCAGTCAACGCAATGCGCGCAGCATAGGAAAAGACCGTGCCAATCTCCGAGGTCTTGTAACAGGTGCAGTTACAAGGACCCCTGGGAGATGCAACCGAACGACCAAGCCATGGCAACGTCTTCACCAAAACTCGCCGAATTTCATGTACGAGAAAGTAGGAGAGACTCACGAGACGTTAGCCTCATCCTCTACCGCGTGCTTGACACCTTCGACGACCGTGCGCTGCCGTTCTGCGCTGACCTGCTGTGCGCGCTGGAACGCGACGAGGGACAACTGGAAATCATGCGACGTCTTCTGCAACGACGTCTTGTGCCGAGGCTTGAAGGAACACGCATCAATTCCTCCGGCTCCACCTATCAATCTAACGCAACGCACCAGGGTAGCTTGCATAGCCGCAAGCTTCTTCAAGTCGTCCGAGCCCCTCTTCGCCATTGCCCGCGTCGACTCCGTCAGGTCATGTCTGTATCAAACACGCCCCGCCCACGCGCATGAGCGACACCGTCGTCGTCCAGCCTCCTACTCTGGGAATGGGGGTAACTCACAGAGACTTGCGGAGTGCGGCGGAGTCCCTCGCGGTGCCCAGCTGATCGACGAGTTTCAGGATCCCCTGGACATTGGAGTTGATCTTGAAGACCTGGAGCGAGAGCGACGACTGCAAAGTAACGAACGCGGACTCCTCTGGCGACTGCGGGATGCCGCTGGGCGATAGCGGGCGCTGGGCGAGTCCGGTCTCTATGTCTTGAAAGCTCATGGTGGAGTTTGTGGCGACAGTTGGAAAGAATGAAAGTTATAGGCAGGCTTAAGAGTGGTGGTGGTGAGGCAGCTGGGATGGGGCACAACGGCAATGCGGTGGAAACGACTCTTCGGCTGCGCTGCCCGCCGAGCCGCTTTCGGAGCGTGCAACCAGGCGGGAACAAACAGGCACAAATATCCTTCAACCGTCGACTGTCGGTCGCTGTTACGCCCACCGCACCCGGCGCCAGTGTGAACCCCACACCACAGCATGGACTCATGTTCTCTACCAAACTCTGCGCAATCCTTGGCGGTCCCTGTAACCAGTTTAGACCTACCTCAACTCCAGAATACGTACGGGTCTCGGACTCCAGTGCTAATAGATATCGTCGATGCAGTGACGTGCCATCATCGCTCCATCTCGACCTCACCGTTGAACCGCTGTCTTCCGCCACCCCATCCAACTCCTCAATAACTGTTACTGTGTTTCAATATGTTCCTCTAGGCGCCGACCCAAGGATGTTCTGGGTATCTCCTAGAGGTCGATCCTGAGGATCCCAATAACTACTCCAAGGCCGCCCAGGAGGCGCAACGAGCCGTGAGTGTGCCGCGTCTGCCAGAGTCGTGTGTGATGAAGTGCACTCACAGATCCCATACGCGTTCAGAAATGGCTGAAACTCATCGAGAATCGTCCTCCTCAGAAGAAACTTCCCCGCGAGATGGTTACCAAGAACAGCTCGAAGCCCCCCTCTCTACCACTACGTCATTCCCTTCACCGACCAGTACATGTTCGAATACGCGAAGCGCCACCACGCTGAGCCCAGAAAAGAGCAAGTACTTCGACGGGAGCCCGGTGCTCGATTACTCGAAACTCACCCCCGAGCAGGAACAAGACGCAGAGCTCATGAGCCAGCTGCGGGGCACAGCGGCCTTGTTAGCCGTGGAGCACATTCAAGAGAGGTGCAACATTACGTTGCATATCGCGCGGCCATTCTCGTTAGAATGGAACGGGATGGTGTCATTGTTCTCGAACTTCGATTTTCACGACCGCTATTCAAGGCTGATTAGATCTCGGGAGAGATTTGAAAGAGGCGATGCATGAGGGTGGCTAGGAGAACGACATCAAGTGGTGGTATGAGTGGGACGTGGGACAACCCCGTTGTAAGTCTTCTTCGCTTTGAGGGGACAGCCGGAACGTTGCTAATGGCTTGTTTTATAGGGGGTATTTACAAGTCTTGAGTAGGTTAGGAAACTTAGAATGTTCTATACTATCGGATGCGTGTGGGCCAATGATGTATTACACCAATGCAGTCTCTCTAACGCTTGGATAACGTGGCTTACGCACTCGGATTAGCAAGAGCCTAGAGCCTTTCTTGCCGTTTGCGTGGCTTGATCACAAACAACCCGTGTGCTTTACGATTGGCCTTACCCCCATCCGAGGCCCGACCCAGTGAAGTTGGTTGTGAACACTGTCGGGTTCGCCGTCTCGATCGTCTCCACGGGCGCCGCCTGGCCCCAGCGGGAGGAGGTACGTCGCAAGGCCTGGGGCTGACTCTCCTTAGAACCTGTGCTAACTGGTCTTCTGCGGCAGGTGACGCTGTATGCGCCCGAGATTATTTCGTGGCCATGCTCCCGCCGTTCCGGCCACGGCGAAGGTTGCAACGGTGTCTTGTGACTCTAAACGGCCCGTCAGCATCGTATAATAAGGATGCTCATTCGTCGCGAAGGCGGAAGGGTGGCACCATGAATTGTCTCGTCTGGTTTCTTCCTTTGCTAGGATTTTTCTCTGCGGCGACATGGGCCCTGTCCCCGGCCCACATCGCCTGTCAGCTGAAGAAGCCTGACAACCTGTCCCCCTTGACGGGCTGTGCGGCTGGTACGATCTTCGTCTCCCAAGATGACCCTCGTGCCGAGTTCACTAGCATCCAAGAGGCGATTTCATCTCTGTACGCTATTCCCCTTTGGAATAGTGGCTCTATGCGCTGACTATGTAGTCCTTCACAGCCCGAAGGGGTTGTCAACCACCATTCTGATAGGTGGCGGGGAATACCATGAGACTGTGAACGTAACGAGGATCGCTCCCCTTACCCTGCTTGTACGTCTGCAAGAGATTACAGGCTTCTTTTGCTCATGGCGCATGTGGTCAGGGACAACTCGACCCTGAGACCGCCTTCGACCCTGCCGGAAACGCCTCGACCCGCAATCTGGTGCACATCTGGAACAACACCTTCGTGCAGACAGGCATGGACGACGCCCAGTCTGCCGTCCTCACCGTCGCGCCCTCTCTCAATGCCTCGCTCATCGGCGCCGGGCCGACGGGTGCGCCCCTCCAGCCGCTCTTCGGCAACGTCGACTTCAAGGCGTACAACATCGACTTCGAGAACCGAGCTGCGAGTCACATGGATGATGTATGTGCGGTGTGCGCGTGTAGGCTGACTGTCGCGTGTGCAAACGCAGGCGAACTTCTCCATCTCGCAGGCGCTGGTGGCAGACATCTCGTACGCTAACGCGTCGTTCTACGGGTGCGCGTTCGCGAGCTTCCAGGACACGTGGTACACCGGCCGTAACGCGAGCACGTACGTCGTGGACAGCATCATCTACGGGCAGACTGACTGTGAGCACAACGGACCTTGGACAATGCTTTTTGGATGGCTGCTGACTGTTTTCGTAGATCTATTCGGATTCGGAACGGCGTGAGTGCTTGCGTGCCCACTTCATTGGGGATAACACGTTGAGGCGCGACGTAGTTGGTTCGAGAACGTCACGCTGGCCAACCGTGCGTGTGGCGGCGGCATTGCCGCGTGGAAGGGCACGAATCTGACCGACGCGCCTGGTAATCGATATGGCGCATACATCTCCAATTCGAGGATAATTCGCGTACGTCGACCTAAAGACGGCCATCGTACTTGCTCACCAGCCTTCCCTGCAGTCCCCAGATGCAAATGCCTCTACGGTCACGGATGGAAAATGCTTCCTAGGCAGGCCCTGGAACGACCTCGCGACTACCGTGTACCTGCGGACCTTTATGGATGAGAGCATCGAGCCGGTTGGATGGACCTCATTCGATAGCGCGCGGTACGTCGTACTTAGGTGCGACGCGGTTCGAATGCAGGGCTGAACTTCCCTTCTAGACCCGTGATCATGAATACGACTTTCTATGCCGAGTTTGAGTCGTCTGGTTGGTAGACTGTTCACTTGTGTGAACTCCAAAATTATATCAGCACGACACTAACTTTGTGGTAATTTTGCAGGACCGGGTGGCAACACTTCTGCCCGAATTTCCCTGGAACATATCTTGACAGAGGAGGAGGCGAAGAATTTCACGGTTGACAAAGTGTTCCTCGAGCGGCCAGAGTGGATTGACTTCGAGTACACCCTGTAGACCGGGTGTTGTGTTCTTCGAGGTTCTAGGTGTATTCGGTCGAGATGTGCGGACCTTCCTGTCCCCATTAGCACGCCAAGGTTACAGTAGCTCTCCTACTAGGCGACTCATTGCCATTGAGAACGACGCGTACTGTAACGCAAGAATTGTCGTCCTGCAATCAGTTCCCATGAAAAGAGGGTTGAAAGACTAGGGTGTGTTTGAGAGGTACGTTGCGATGTTTTCTCATAGGGCCAGGAGATAGTGTCAAAAGTTCATACCTTGACCAATACACCTCTCACATAGAAGGAGCGAGAAGACGACGACGGTCTACAGAAAAGGGAGCAAATTATGGCATTAGGGATGAATGATACGGATAAAGGCATATTCCAGCGAAGTCTAGTTCTGGTTCGACCTGGGAACTTGAGGTGGCTTGACAATATTGCCTCTGCAGAGTTGCGTGGAAAATGAGAGAGAAAACAGTGAGATGAAATACAGGCAGCAGAAAGCAACTACGCACCTATGGAGGACGGCAAGCTTGTGCACGTCAGACTTCTTTTTCAGCACGTCGCTCTCCCCCTTCACAATGGCTATGATCTCCCTCGCCAACCGCTCCTCGACGTGCCTCCCGCCCTTGTTCTTCGCCGCCTCCCAAATCCACTTGATCGCCGTCCTCGCCCTCTGGCGTTCGCTCAGCGGCATCGGGAACACGTACTGCTTCGCGGCGCGCTTGAACTGCCGACAGCGCAGGAGGGGCGCGGCGATGTCGATGGCCTGGCGGAGGATGGGGAGCGGCGGAGCCTTGGTGAAGGCGTGGATGTGCAGGAGCATCCTGGTGACGACGCGCGAGGCGGTCTGCCGCTTGCCGTCGAACATGACCAAGGAGGTGAAGAGGTGCAGGAGCGGGTCCTCCGCTGGAGGGATGTGGATGAGGGGGGGCTGCGTGGACGCGGCTGCGCTCGACAGGGAGGTCAAGGAAGAGGAGGAACCGATCATGAAGGGTGTTATGGCAGGGTCTGCTGTGGAGATTGTGGCCGCCTGCTTTGTGACACTGGCAGGGAGGGGGTGAGTAGTGAGTGTCCGCACGCCAGCAGCGCGGCGGAATGCGACCCGCGCAGCAGCTCGACGTATGCTAGCAAGCATGGCTGTGGGAAATGTAAGCTTCCATGGAGATTTAAATGTTTTGGACGGAGTGACTGACCGACAACGTTGCGGGCTGGTGCAGGATCGTCTCCGACTTGCACAACGAGCAGCCTCTTGCGAACGCTTCTGATTATAAGCGCCAGAAAAGGAGCTCAAGCGCCCGCGGAGCCTCGCCAGTTTGCCGTTTCACTTTCCTGAGCATCGATATCGGCGTCGTCGCGAACGTTGACCAGGTCTGAGCCAAGTTGTTCCTTGTCACCTTGGACGCAGCATCTTTCCCAGAATGTCCTCTCACGACTCTATCAGCCAAGATATCGATGATGCTGCAAATCTAATGCGATCTCTTACGGGTCGACTCACGCGTTCAAGCTACTATCGAGACATACCTCGGTGAGGCCTTGTTCCGCAGAAAGTTGTGTTACAGAACGTAATAGAAGACTTTCAGGGTGACACCTGCGACACTGGACAATGTGCGTGGCTTTCAACCATAAGCCGGCCCTGGTGTTCATTCTGACTTAATCATGCACCGCGCCGAAGCTACGACGCTTTGATGACTTGCTTGCAGAGGTGTCATCCGCTATACGTCAATATCTCAACACAGAGAAGCCAATTAATCGGTGTCCTAATGAAGTCCTATCCGAAATCTTTGCGCTGTCTGCCACAGTGACACTGCCGTCCTTTGCGCGTTGTCAGAGCCGCGTGCCCTTCGTGGTTTTCCGCAAGCTCCGTCCAGTAACCTTGGTCTGCCATTATTGGAGAAATCTTGTCCTATACACTCCTTCTCTCTGGTCCGACGTCGTATTTGATAAGGATTGGACTACCGAACTCAGCTCTCGATGCTTGGCTCGTGCAAAAACTGTCCCTCTCCGGATCCACGCCCGACGCAACCGCGACGTCCCCAGCCATCACATCCTACGGTTGTTTGAGGAGTCAGGCCATTCCGTCCGAGAGGCGTACCTTCAAGTCGACCACGAGGAGAGATGGTGTGAAATCATCAAAAGTCTTCCAACACACCCTCCTCTTCTCACCCATCTGACTATTGATGTCGACCCGTGGAGGGGTCAGTGGCACACACACGGAGAAAACTTCTTCGGAGGCCTCGCTACTAAGCTGCAGAGCCTATTCATCTGTCAACTTTCTTTTCTTCCTATGGACAAGTTCCCAAACCTCACGCATCTTGTGGCGGCCAGCCGTTTGTCCTTCACGCTGCCCATCGTCCTCTCCTTCCTCTCAAACATGCCGAGGTTACAGATAGCGGACCTTGATATCGGGATCCAAAAGGGGAGCATAGCACAATGTGACGGGGACTCGGATGCAATCGTCCACCTCCCCCACCTCCGTCAATTCGCGTTGAAGGGCCACGCTCCATGCTCCATCACGGCTTTACTGTCGATGATCGAGTTCGCTTCCACATGTCTGGTCCAAGTCGACGAGCGGATGGACCGCGATTTGGTCTCCATCGTCCACTTGCTGTATATGCGGAATTTTGCCCAAAAACTCACCCGGCTCCGCATCATGCCTGACCGCTTCTACAACGACGGCGACGAGGACAACAAGAACAATCTATATTACCTCGAGTTCTTCGACGACTCAGGGACTAGCGGACTCAGAATCGACATCTCTGAAATGCACAGTGGACTGTGGACCGTAGAGGACCGCACCAGGGTCACATATACGCTCGTCGACTTCCTCTCCAGCTCCGTCGGAGCCAAGCTCGTCTCCAACGTCAGGGAGCTCTGGGTGCACATGTGGACGGATCTGGTCAACGACAGGCTCTTGGCTGCAATTCCCCCCATCCACACGCTAGGCCTGGTTCTCGCTCGGCCGCCCTACGTCCGGACGGGAATTCCGGAGTCCATCGGGCTGCCCACGGAGGACGGGATCTTTGGCCACTGTCCCGACCTGACGTCGTTGTACGTCTACACGTGCGGGGCCGAGGACGTCGACTGCGCTCGCATGGTGGCCACCGCTCGGAAGGGTGCAGGACAGCCACTGCACCGGCTCGCTATCGAGTGTGAGCAGGGGAAGTCGAGCGCGGAAGTGCAGTCCCGGGCACTCGAGCTGGAGGGACTTGTTGGCGAGCTGTCGGTGACAGTGGGGGCGAAGAAACGCGCTTGGTGGAAACCCTGTGCCATCCCGGAGGGATATGGGCCACATCGCTGGCCGGAATGGCAGGACTGACCTCCACTTTGCTCATGGATCCAGCCGGATCGGTGTGTCCTACCCCTGCATGCATCCGCTATGGTCTCTCTCCCCCTCGCCCCTCCGGGAAGAACACAACGCCCATTGACAGCGAGACCCGTATTTTGTCCACGCCGACACACACGGTCATCTGCGACGATCTCCTCGGGAGGCGGCACTGCTCACGACATGCGGCATGGGTACACTGTTGGACGGACCTGGTCAATTAGAAAGGCTTTTGGCTGTCAACGCCCCCTCCCTTCCCCTCATCGACACGGTGAGTATTGTCCTCACCTGGAGGGCAGACAGAGATCACGAAACTTGTTGGGTTAGTCCAAGAGAGACAGCGGGGATGGTGGAAGGCTAAGGGCTTGTACCAACCCGGGCCGCGCCTCTGGCCAGAAAGGTGGCGCAGCTGGTCACCGGTATCACTCCCTCAGGGCGTCCCGCCGTGACCCATATCACCATCCACCAAATAGATCCACCTCCGCTCTGTACGGGCTGCAACGGATATCCCAAGCCTGATCGCTTTGGCGATACAGCGACACAGCACTTATTTGCCCCTGCGGAATCCACGATCCCGTCGAGGTCGAGCGATGGAAGATCGGCACATGGCCGCGAGCGCATCATGGCTAAATGCATCCCTTCTGTGCGGTACGTAAGTGCTTATACTTAGTCTTCCGGCGGATGTCCCGGAGCAACGTCGAAAGCTTCGGATCCACAATTAGAGCTCCGTCGTCACACAGCCAGCAGCCGATTCATCGTCCTGCCCATCGTCACCGACCCTGAATTCGATGAGCGCCTGCTCTAGTTGAACCTCATGAGCGGAGGCGCTTTACGGATCTGCGCGGGCACATGGGGGCAAGAAGATTCTCTGGGGCGGCGACAGACACCGTTTGTTGGGGAGGAACTTGAAACCATGGAGCTCTGAATGGAGGTAATCGTGGGGCACCTCTCAACGACCCCGTCGTGTGCGGAAAAGAAGATATCTCACGGACTTACGGAACCATTCATGCAGTCATTACTTGAAGTTGAATGGGAGAAGGACGGCGGTTCAGACGCTGCAAAGGTGTGGAAGTAGCACGGCCCCTGCATGCATTATTTTGCGTACCGCCGGGACGTTGTGTTCTTAAGTTAATGTGACGGCTGCTCTTACCTCTGCAGCGAATGGAGATTGAGCCGCGAGGCAGATGTTTTTACATCCATTAAAAGCTGCCGTACATCAAGTCGGTGGGCCTTCAAGCTTGAGGAAGCATGGGCGACGGCAACGAGAATTGGCAGCGGATGCAGCGCTTGACAGCACCCAGGACTGCCGAAACCTTTGATTTGTCGTCGGGAAGGATGCAGTAAGGAAATACGTAGCCTTTCCTGGCCCGTGAAGTAGCCAGGGACAGGAACGGCGGGACTATCCCTCTGGTACAGGTACGACTACCAAGGTCTACACAGCTACTTACGTGCTAAGCCGGTCTTGCCTCCACGCCGACGCTCTTGTGGCGTGCCGCAAGCTGACGCGCTGGGTTCATCCGCACTCCCACTGAAACTAATGTTAGCACCGCAGCGTCTTCGGTTGGCAAGGGCGCTGGTCAGGATGAAACGAAACAGTAGTTCTTCGACATCAAATCAGAGGCAATGATGCAAGGATGTTTGTATGGCGACGGAGACAACGTCGTTTGTGAGTCGTTCGAGCCGAAAACGCACGCGACGCCCTCAGTTTCCTGGCTGAAATTTAATCATGCCGAAATGGCGTGGGCTGGACGACATTAAAACTCTGTCGGGCTCTGTCGGGCAGAGGGCTTGTGGACGAAAAACGGAGAGGGGGCGGTGTGTGGGCGGCGGGGTGAACAGATGATGATGGGAGGATCAGAGGCGAGTCGGAGTCGGAGCCACGGGGGGTGTTTGTGCATGTTTGTGCGGTGCCAGCATAAGGTGTTCAACACCCGCCAAGCTCCTTTCCCATCGTCCTCATCGTCCTCGACGTCCTCCTCGACTTTCGTCCCCGTCGCGAGCCGTCTTTCACCGACTTTGCCATTCCCTAGACCGGCAGGCTCCGCTGGTCTTGTCTAGACATCGCTGCACGCACCCCGGAACGTGCTGCTTGATTCTAGCCAACTCCGACTCGACGTCGACTTGCAGTCCTTCGCCACTTAGCTCTTTCAACAATACCAAAACATGTCTAGCCTCGCCCCTCCCAGCCCCAGCGTGTCCCCCGCCCCCGGCGGCCGGTCCCCCAACTTCCGCGCCTCCATGGGCCCCACCTCCGCTCGTCCTGTCGGTGTCCAAGGTGGCCTCTCTCCCGCTTCTCCTCGCCCCGGTGCCACCAACGGCGGCGCGCGCCCTACAAGCGAGCTTTTGGGCAGCGCGGGCATGTTCCAGACCCCAGAGGGTAAGTAGTTGCTTCATAGATCCCGTTCGGCTCCATTCCGAGTGGCTATGGACCACCGGCGCACCATCACACTCGTTAGCTACGGACTGTTGCCGAAAAAGGCTTCAACGGTCTGCTATCTGCCCAATGACTTGGGCGATTTGGTGGATGGTCGTATTTTCTTTGTTTGTGTCTTTGTCGCCTCGCTGTGGCAGAGCAGATCGAGCACAGCTCGCGAAGTGGGCAATAGGACTTCCGACTATGAAACCTTATCTCCTCCGCCGAACGGGAGGTCGTCGATCTGTTAGCGGTCCGAAGACTCATCCATTTTGCAGCCGAAGCTATCGACCAGTGGTTCGAGACTTTCCAGAACTACGAGGTGACGCTGGTGAGTACTAATATCAATATCTATACTGCAACTTCTTATGACTGTTGTCTCCTCTAATCGTACAGGAAGAAATGGCAGCTGCCTCTCTTGACGTCAATTTCAAGGAGGAACTGAGTGCCATCGAGCAATGTGAGTAAATTTTCTTAGTCGGCATCTGTGTGTAGAGCACTCTACGACAGATGCTGAACAGCGGTGGGCGATCCTGAACCCGACTTTCTTTCAGGGTTCAAAGTTCTCTCCGAAGCTGAGCGCACAGCCGCTCTTTACAGTCTTTTGCAACATTCTACGCAAGTTCAGATTCGATTCTTTATCACCGTCCTTCAGCAAATGGCTCGGTCTGATCCCATGACCGCCCTCCTTTCGCCTGCCATGGGGGGGTCGATGCAGAGCCAGATGGAGGCCAAGCTCGCGAGCATGAACCTGAAGTCCCCTGGCCTGAAGTCGAACCTTCCAGCATCGCCGACGGCGCGCAACTTCTCCGGTTCAGCTATTGGTGGCAGCAGTTTCCTTTCTCCTGAGTCTGCGAACAACGCTGGCGACGCTGCTGCCACTCTTGCACAGCAGCGCGCGAAGCTCAAGGCGAGCAACGCTGCCCACCGCATCTCCGCACCTGTGCTTTCCTCTACCCTCGGAGCTGACCGCAACACATGGGGCACCGGCTCCAACCAGCTGGGGCAGGTTGATGAGCGGTCGTCGTCCCCCGCGCAGGAGATCACCATCTCGGCGTCGCGGCCGAAGAGCACCGACTTCTCCGGCCTTGCAAACGCCCTCAAGTCGCCGCGAGGCGATGAAGGCGACCAGCTATCGCCCATGCCGGGTGGCAGTTGGGCGAGCATGGTGAACACACCCCTCATTCCGATCTTCAAGGACACTCGTAACCCTGGCCAGGGCCTCGACGCCGCGGCTCAAAAGCTCAACGACTGGACCGCGGGCGGAGGCGGTGCCGTCCCCCTCATCTCGGACCCCCCGAAGAAGTACAACCGTCTGTCGAAGGGTGCACAGGGCACCAACGACGGCGAGGAACACCAGGGTCAGAGCGGCGGCAACCAGCGCAACGTCTCCGGCGGCCTGCGCCATGGGGGCAACAACGGCAACCTCGGCGCGTTCGGCGGACAGGCCGGGTGGGGTGGGGCGCGTAGCCCTGCGCTTTCGAACACGTCGAACCGCTTCAGCGACGACGGCAGCATGAACGGCCTCGGTATGGCTGGTTTCGGTGCAATGGGCATGGGCAACCCCGGGCTTGCGGGCCTGCCTGGCGCCGGCGGCTTTAATATGGCTGCGCTCGCCGCGGCGGGGATGGCGCCCGTCAGCCCGTTCAACAGCATGTTCAACGTGTCGAACCTGGCTGCGATGGGCCTGACCCCGGAGCAGATGCTGGCGATGCAGATGGCGGCGGCTGGCCAACTTGGTCAGCTCGGCCAGGGTGGCCTCAGCCCGTTCGGGATGGGCATGGGCAACAACGGGAACATGCGCGGGAACCGCGGGATGGGCCGAGGCGGGAACAGCGCGAAGTCGTCGCCCCTGCCGCGGTCTGGAGAAAAGAAGGACGACGAGGACGTCGACCCGAAGCTGCTCGAGGACGTGCCCGCGTGGCTGCGGAGCCTGCGGCTCCACAAATACACGCCAAACTTTGAAGGCATGTCGTGGCGCGACATGGTCGTCATGGACGAGGCCCAGCTTGAGGCGAAGGGCGTCGCGGCCCTGGGGGCGCGGCGGAAGATGTTGAAGACGTTCGAGGTCGTGCGCAAGAAGATGGGCATCGAGGGTCCGGCGGGCGCCTCTGCCTGAAGTCAATAGCTTTGGGTGCGATGCGCGTGTCGCCGCTGGTGCAGTGCGCGGTCGGTGCACGGCGCGTGGGCCTTGTGGTGTCCCATCATTCATGTCTGAGCGGGGGCTCGGGTTGCCCGCGCCGGGTGTTGACTCTTGCGTACATGCGTGTAGGCGCATTTTCGGCCCAAGGGGCCACGAAAGATCTGTGTTTCTTGGTTGTGTTTCTCGTTATCGATCTACTTCTGGCTAGGGTGTCCGTATCCCCTCTATACCATACCACGGTCCCATCATCATCATCACCGACCCTCTCTTACTAGCGAATCCCATATTACGGCGACGGCCTACTCAACTGTGTCACCCTGGATCGAGTGTATGTGTAGTTGTAATTGATATGTCCGTAAGAACACATACTCTATTTATGCATTCTTCGTTCTCCATCGCTGTTTGTCTGTGGAACTCTATTCGCCAGGAAAACCATGCAACCGCCATTGCGTGATGGCCAGTCGGCTAAATCCCAAATGGCCGCTGTATGGTTCGTTCTTCCAAGTATCGCTATAGCTTCGGTCTCAAGCCTGTCGTCCCTACGACTTCAGTATTCCCATCTGTCCGGCCAGGGGCATACTCCATGTTTTGACCATCCCTCTGGAATGACACAGGGTTTCCACCATGCGTACGCCTGCCTCTCATCCACTGTCACCCATAGCTCGCGAACAAGCTCCTCCAACTTCAACGCCTGGGATTCCACTCCTGAACCTGATTTCCGCTCGCATTCGATAGCAAGCCTGTGTAAGGGCCGCCCTGCCTCCTTCCGAGCAAGAGCGACCCTACAGGTGTAGACATACAGCGAGGTCAGGTTGAGGAAGTGGCGGAAAGTCCCGTCCTCGGTTGGCTCCACGATGGACTCGGGGATTTTCGTCGGGCCGTAGAGCGTTTTGGCGAGGACAAGGCCAAGTGTGTCGATGGGGGGAATGACGGCTAAGAGCCTGTCGTTGACCAGGTCCGCCCACTTGTGCACCCATAGTTCCCTAACATTAGAGACAAGTTCGGCGACGGCGGCGCTGGACAGTAAGTTGACGAGCGTGTCCGTGACCTCATTGCGGTCGTCTGTGGCGGGCCACAGTCCGCTTTGGCTCAATTCTTTGGAGTGGATCCCGAGAATCAATCCGCTAGTACCGGCATCGTTGAGTACCTCGATGAAATACTGGATCATCCGCTTATTTTCGTGGTTGGGAGGGGCCCCGGGATGTACATATGGCATGATGCGAAGTCGAGTGAGGTTTTGGGGAAAGGTGTCTCTGTATAGGAGGCGAATGATGGAAGCTACGTCGTTGCGCTCCTGCTCGTCGACTTGGACAATGCACGTGGAAGGGAATCTGACCATCCGGAGTAATTGGAGGATATCACAAAAAAAGGAAATGTTGTAATACTTGGTGAACTGGCGGAGATGAGGGAGTTCCACGACGGCATCCCGAGCACACTGAACGGCACTGCCTTGTTCGATGGCGAGAGCAAATGAAAGGACTTCCAGGTTTGGCATGTTCGAAAGGACAGAAAGGATGGTGGGGAGCGGGTAAACGTTGATATCGGACACATCAAAGTGGGTGAGGTTTAGGAACTGATCCATAGGAAGAGAAGGAACACCGTGGAGGCGGAGGCGTCGCAAGCCCTGAGCGACGCCGCCGAAGTAATGCGTTCCAGGTGAAAATTCGCCTGTTGGGTAGACCCGGCAATGGTTAATGATATCCAAACGGACGAGAAGTGAGGGATGTGCAGGAAGACTACCCAAGATTTGACTCCACCACAGGCTCTCCACCTGAAGATATATCTCCTGGAATCGGTCACCTAAATCCCGAAGCGTGCCCATCGCTTCACTGGTGGACTTGGCGTTTTTGCGTAGTTTTCGAGCGTATACTCGAAGCGGAAGATCCTTGCCTTGAAGAGCCAAACCATGCGAGATGAAGCGCTTGCTCCTGCCCCTACCGAAGACGATATCGCGCCACAATGAGGGAGTAGAGTGCATCATGGTCCTCCATGCGCGACACACCCAAGTGATTGAGAGGAGTTCTTGGATGATCACGAACGACACGCGGTCCCGACCGGAAGAAAATGACGATAGTTCCTTCGTCGCAGATAGAGCAAATATTTCTGACAAGATCTCGGGAGGACAGTGGTTGATCGGCGCTGCTGTGTTGAGATATCTACGTATTCCCGTCGATGCCCTGGCGAGCAGACTATCGAGGTCCCGTAGCTTCATGGTCGAGACAATGTAAATGAATGAAACGTAAGTAAATCTACTACAGCACCTATCGGAGCTGAAGGCCACTCACCTTGTCAAGTATACTGGTATCAGAGCCTCTGCGATGTGGTGTTATGGTCTGTTACTTAGATATATACGAATGAAAGTCACGGCGTTCTTACTTCGGGCCGTCTTGGTAAAAGTGCGCGTATTCTAGTCTCTCGACAAGAGATTGCACTGCATCGGCGGCATCGTCGACTTTTTTCTCGGGAGAGTTAAGCTGCAACATGTCGAAGAAGGGGACGATTAGTGTTTTCCTCGGATAGAGGGGCAGAAGAGCTTTGGAGAAGATGGCGGAGTAAAGCTAGCGAGTCGCGTGGACTTGGAAGCCATTCAGGAAGCTCAGTGGACGTGGTCACACTGGAGGCGCCCAAACCCTATTCAATTCTGTCACGAAGGTCATCCTTTTGTCGCGCAATAGTGCCAATATTATTTGGAGCATACATAAAACGCGTCAGGATTTCTAGGCCGGGGGAATGACCCCAGGGAAGAACGCATCCCCGTCCTTGTTCTTCTCATACCACTCCCGGTCGTGCGCAAGCAACACATGCATCTTTGGGACCGCCAACAGACTCCCCACCCGCTTGATATGGTCGATTGCCTTCTCCTTGTCCGCGTGCACGCAGTGCTTGTGGCCGTCGGGGGTCACAATCTCCGCGACCTCCTTCTCGCCAGTCAGGAGCCGCAAGTCGTGCGTGGTGTCGCCCCCCAAGTAGATCCACGACCCTGGCGCGGAGGTCCTTTCAAGGATATTGATGTGTCCCGCAAGATGTCCATCTGCGTCGACGATGTACATGCTGATATCGCCAAAATAGTCGTGGGCGCGGGGAAAGGGTCCAACGGAAACGTTGAAGTCTTCGTCGGTCAAGAAACGCGAGCGCTTCTCGTCGAGGGGAACAGTCGACGTCAGGATGTCAGATTTAGGATTGCCTGGGAACAGTTCGCGCCCTCCCGGCCCTACCACGAACTTGGCGTTCGTGAAGGATTCGGGTCTCCCGACACTATCAAACAAAAGCCACGTCAACTGACGCCCTTGGTTGGCATCCATAATATTGAGATAAGGAATAACTGACTGGTCATAGTGCAGATGGCTCAATATGACGGTCTAAACTTCCTCTGGGTTGAGCCTTCCCTTCTTCAGCGACTCCTCGATGGTCTGCGGCAACTGGACCGGCATGTGGTTCTCGATCAACCACTGTGTCTTAGGTGTCAATGCTTCTGTGTCCCGTCGCACCCCGAGGTCAAACATGAGATGCTCGCCCGACTGTTTGTGGAGAATAGAGAATGAGAGGGAAGGGTAGACACTAGTGTCCGTGGGTCCCGCTCCTTGGACAACGATCATCAGCGGCATCGTGATGGTCCCGGCTTCGAGGGCCGACACCTCCACATATGCTTGGTTGGGCTGTGGCTCGGGGAGTTGGACAGACATGGGGTCACTGAGGATGGATGACTGTTGGACCCAGATATCAGCCCACACGGCTCTTTTATCTTGTCCCGTACGGACTGCGCCGACGAGATCACCGCGCCCCCCATCGTTGCTTCTTCGCATCTGATTTGTGGGGTCCTTCCGCAGGTGATCCAGGGACACCGCCTCGACTGAGAGGTACCATTGGACATCACATTTCGATTTTGACCCTCTAGAATCACCCCACAGTGCCATCGAGGATAACGTCTTGCCTAATAGTCGCTTCAGTGCCAACCAGTGCCAAAGCCGTATGTAACAGCAAACAGCGAAGACTTACCTGCTGGCCCCTCGAGACGGATAGTAACTAGTGACTGCCTACGCATTCATGAGCGAAGGACCAGAAGGCCGCTGATGCGCCCAGGAGCCAAAATGAACTCGGACGGCGATGGCGAGTGGACTGAGTCGGCAGCGGAGCAGACGAAGCTCTTCAAGTACGTATAAACAAGGTCGGGACGATTCCCGCCCGACATTGGTAGTCTTCCAACTCGTACAGCAATACATGATGATCGTAATGTACTAGAACGTGAGTAGCGGTGTGCATAACAGTAAGGACGCACATAAAAGGAGCGTGGGCAAGGTCTCGCAGATGGAACTCTATAAAGTTGGGGGCATCGCCGGGATCCCTCAGGGGCATTAGCCTACGGGGGATGGCGGTGATAATACTTGTAAGCAAAGTAGCAGCATAAAAGCAGAGACCTTGGAGGGGGAAGAAGAGGATAAGCGACACATGACGCCACAGCGAAGCGAACAGACCATATATAAGTACAACCACTGGACTGGCAAACAGCAACGATAGCGAGCGCGTCCGGAGTGGCCAGCTGCTTACGCAGCGCTCACGAGCACGACCGACTCCCGCACCTCGCCCGTCTGCTGCCCGACCTTGTGGAAGTAGTCGAGCGCCTTAAGCGCCCCCCGCTCCTTGTCCTCCGCGTCGTGGACCTCCCGCCCGCACTCATCCATCGCAACCCGGAAGCGCTCCTTGACGTCCCACCCTGCAAGCCTGAGCACCTTGCGCGTCTCGCGGCTCACACGGGAGGCATGGGCGCCGACGAACGAGCCCTCCTCGCCCTTCTCCTCGCCCTCCTTCGCAAGCGACGCCTTGATCCTCCGTCCGACCGTCCGTGGGATCGTCGTTGGGAGCTCCATGACGTAGTACCCGACAAGGCCGATAGAGACTGCGCCGAGGACTGGGGCAGCCCACATGCGCGCAGTCTCGTTCTCGAGCAGGTCCCAGACGCGAACGACGCCCTCAAGGAGGCTGCGCGCGCCGACGACCTTCCCGCCAACCATGGTGAGAGCACCGATGCCGACGGATACGACGCCGAGCGCGCTGACGGTGAGCTCCTCAGCGTGAAGCTCGTTCTTTCCGTCGCCGAAGTGCAGCCAGAACTGGTGCTGGATGTCGAAGAGATCGAAGAAGGACGTATCGAGCATGTCGGGGCGCTGAGCGAGTCCGAGGCCGAGCCCATACACGCCCCCAGCGACGACAGTGGGTTGGCGCGACCGGCGATTAGCCTTCTTGTCCTTACGGAACGCGAACATGGCCTCGGGCATGAAGACGCGCCGGGAACGCTCGACGCTGGCGGGAAGGTGCTTGTCGCCGAGCGCAGCGATCTTGCTGACGGCCGTGGTTGTGATGAGGCGCGCTTCGTCCTCAGCGAGCTTGACCGCAGAGTCCAAAGATGCAAGGAGCGCGCGGCGGACCTCGCTTGCGTACTCCCAGATGCCGAAGAGTCCGGGGTACATCGGGAGGGAAACGGAACCCACTCCGGCCTGGCCCTGGCCGACGCGCTCGATGGCGTCGTTGAGGATCTCCTTGCCCCGCGAGAGGGAGCGTGAAGCGCCATCCTCCTCGACGAACTCCAGGCTCTCCTCGAGGGCCTCACGGCTGCCCTTCATCTTCTCGAGGACGGGGCGGACGCGGTTGATGTCGTCACGTGCGCGCTCCAGCTCCGACTGCGCGACGATGGCATTGGCGCCAACGAGGAGGTCGACGTCGGAAAGGAGCTTGGTGAGGTATGTAGAGGCAGGGGCCAGCTTGGACTTCGAACGCTTGACGAGGACGAAGGACCGAAGAGCGGACTCGAGGTTGCCGAATGGGGCTGTGTTCTCGTGGAGCGCCTGCTGCGAGTCGACGAAGTGGACAAGATCCTCCGCGTCTTCGTACGTCCGTGGGCTAAGCTGCTTGATTTGTTCGAGGACCAGACGCCTGCACTTGGCCTTGTCCCGGATCTGCTCGTACTTGTTGACGACGATGAAAAGATACGCCTTTTCTTTGCTCGCGTTCGTCAGGAACTCCTTTGCGGAAAGGGTAAAGTGATTCTCCGCAGACACGACGAAAACCACAACGTCAATCTCCTCCTGCCTCGCAAAGACGCGGGTTGTGTGGGTGTTGTCTCGATTAAGACCTGGCGCGTCGATGAGAGAGATGTCGACGATGCCGTTGCTCAGTAGGGACGCTTGGGGATCACGGGGGTCGGCCAAGTAGACCTTAAGAACCTGCGACTCGTTCTCGTTCTCGGAGACAATCGCATCAAGATCCGAGAGGCTAGCCCGCGTAAAGGTGGTCTCGTCTTTGGTCGAATAAGTGGCGCCATCTTTCAGGATGTGAACCTCCTCTTTTCCGCCATTCTCCATAGCGTCATGGACCTCGCAGAAGGCCGTTGTACATGGCTGCTGGTCCACCGGCATGATCTCTCGGCGAAGGAGCGCATTGACAAAGGTCGACTTCCCCGCATTGAGATCGCCAGTAACGAGGACCTTCGAAGACGTGTCCTCGATACGCGATCGGAGTTTGTCGAGATGATTGACTGCGCTCACGACGCGGTCGTCCAGGAGATTGGCGATGGAAGACTTTTCGAGTTGCGCTACGAGAGCTGCGGGCGAGGAAGATGAGCCATGAGGTCCGAGCTTGAGGTCAAGGCGGAAGACCTGGAAATCTGAGGCTTCGGCAGCCGACACAAGACCGTCGGTGTCATCCTCTGAGCCAGGGACGGGTTCTTCCTCCTTGTCGGCGATCGACGCGAGAGTCACCGAACGAGTCAAGCCCGCCTTAGCGGGACTGACGATGACATCGGCTTGGAAAGAGGGGTCGTCGGGGAAAGAGAGAGATCGCCGTGCTCCCTTCCGCTTAGGACTAGTGGAGGACTCAGCTGTAGAGGGCTGCTCCTGGAGCTGCGGATAGCGCACGATCCAGTCGTCCTTGTTGAACTTCCGAAGCTCCCCAAGGATCGACTTGGTGCAGTCCAAAGCCTTGAGCAGCCTATCCATATGTTAGCAAATGACGACACGGATTCGTACGAAGCTTGACCGTGTAGCCCATCGAAGGCGAAGGACTGAGAGCATGGGTGTGAAGGGTAGAAGACCGACACGTTCGCCGTCTTTCCATATTTGCTTCCCAGCCTGCAAAATGGAAAGGCCCTCCTGCGACATGGTACAACGACCTCTCAGAGGACTCGTGCCGCGAGCACTCAAGAATCCGAGTGCTTGAACACGAGCTCGAGGCCCAACTGACGCATATAACCCATGCATGCCGAAGGAGACTGCCATGTCCCTACCGTCAACACGGCGCGGACTCCGTGCACAGATTGTCCCCTTACCCACGTTCTTCGTGGACTTTCGAAGCACAAACTATGACAGCACTGACACCACACGCAGGTCCGGGCCACACGATCGAGGAACCAAGTGCTCACCTATCCTTGTGCTCAACATATGCCTCCTGGACTCCTTCGCTGAGGTGTTTCGGCGAGCTCTCCACCACGATTTGCGGCGACCCCACGTTAGCGCTGGCCGACGCAGGGAAGTATGAGAGAGCCATTTTGCTCTAGAGAGGTTCACAGATACGCTGCTCAATGTCGGTGCAGCAAGGACGTCAACGATGATGGGGGTAGTGCCGACGTCTCCCTGCTGGTGACCCGACCCTGTTTGCACGCCGTGCCCAACTTCTCACGCCACGCTTTCTGTCGGAGCTTGAAGAGCGGGCGGCCCGAGTGTGATTTGGATGGATCTCCGTCCCGGGACGACGGACTCCGCTCCAATAGGCCCCTCGAGGCCCCCGAGATGTTCCGGACGGGAGCTTGATCGTCGTTACAGTGGTCACTTACGAACCTCCACATCGCGGGATTGCCGTTTGCGGGGCCTTGAAGCCTCCAGCCAACATCCAGCTTGGCCCAGACGCGGCCGCGTGTTTGCGCATCGTCCTATTACCGAGGGCCGTAGGAAACCCCGTTACGTTTGTCAGACACTGAGCATCTCTTCTTCCAATTTTCAGTGCTCTTCCTTCGGCTCGCCCCCACTCTGTGAATATCAATGAAATTAGACCAGGCGAGGCCTCCCCACCGCTACCACGACCAGCACGAACAGATCGCGAAAAAGAAATCCTCGCTGCAATTTCGTGCGTCATGGTCGTTGCCACTCGGAAACGCGGGAACGTCCTCGGGTTCTCGCTAGAGGACATCCGAGGCATTCGGCTCATCCAAGTGGGGTCAATGCCTGCGTGTCCAAGGCGTGAGTGCTCAATTGTATCATCAGGTGTTGGTAACATGAACAGGTTTTCGAACCTCGATATTGCGCCCCGGACCGTTTCTTGCCATCGGGCGTAGTTCGCTGGCTTTCGGCCGCAGGGTAAACTCAAACTTCCAATTTCCACCTCCCCCTTGGCACTATGGCTTTCTGCGGGGAATTAGGGACACATTCCATGTGATGTTCACGCACATGCAACCTGATGTGTTTTGCGGTGAGTCAGTCGCGATCGGCCTAAGTACTGTATGCACTCAGAACAATACCTGCACACGGACGACTGCGCCGATGCACGAGTCCTTGCCCAAAGCAGACCGTGTATCTGCCGGCGGCACCCCACGCTGTCGAGGCTTTTCATGACCCCGCCCCCTCGATGACGCCAATTCGCTTACCACGTTCTATAGGCTTCCAGAGATAGACGTATTGAGTACGACATCTCAGCTGCCCTTGACCTCGCGCAGCCGGGGTCTGTTGGAGAGGACATACATTTTTGCTGCTTGCATTGCTTCCCCCGGTGGTGTTCTCCTGGACCTGAGTCGGAACGCGCGGTTGGTCAGGCCTTCAGGGACGACTACGCTCATCCCGACGCTTCTCGTTGTCGCATGTGGGAGAAAAGAAGCACCAGCGTCTGGCCATGAGCGCCAGCGACTACTGTGGTCCAGGGTGGCTTTAATGCGTCTGTGCGACGGATGGCGTTGATGGGTCCTCACAGAGGCCTCATCGCGCACGGAAGGCGCTCCGTGAAAATTTCTGGCCAATCTCCCTGCTCTCTGCGATTCAAACGGGGCAATTCTGTACTGAACGCCTGTAGAGCGCTCTCCGGTGTCACCGTGGTCGATCCGCTGCCGCGACGTGTTGTCAGGCCGGCCGCACCATCTGCGACAGATGTATTCAGATGCCACCACTGACAGTTCTTCGGGGCTCGGGCATACTTTTGGCGGTGTCCTGATGATACAGAGCGACCCCCAGTCTGCTCTGCTGTTCCCCCTCCTGTGCAGCCGTGAGCTTCGTTCCCCCGTCTCCGCAGGCACTATCCAGTCATCCTCGGTGCCATTCGGATGCTAACGAGCCCTTAAGTGCCAGCGCGATCAGGTCCCATCAGCTCTCCTACCAGCTTCCGTGCATACCGTCTTACTCGGTGCCTGTGCCAACGCGGCAGAATCCCCGTGAAGGCCCCCATATAACGCTTACGAGCTCGCCTAGGCTGCGGGTGGCCCTTTGCATTCCCCATCATGTTTTCCCGGTCCTGGGCTGTGTACGCGTCATTCCTTTTCCCCGTTGCGGTCCGAGCTGCTGCGGAATATGATCTTATGAAGGAGTACACTGGCGAGTCGTTCTTCGATGAATGGACCTTCTACAACAATGGTGAGTATGAGCTTATCGAGCAGCAATCCGGCTATCGGTTGCACTACTGACGAGCGAGGCCTGTACAGTTGACAACCTGACGCACGGCGATGTCAAGTATGCTCGCAACGCTCCATGCACGATACGTTAGCATAGTTTGGGTTGACACTTCATCCTGGTATACAGCTTTTTAGGCAACATCGACGCCTTCCACAACAAACTAGCCTACACCAATGACGCAGGCAACGCGGTCATGCGGGTCGACAACACCACCAAATTACAGTTCGGTCAAAAGCGCAATTCCTTGCGGCTGTCGACCAAAGACCAGTTCACCGTGGGCTCAGTCTGGGTGGCGGACCTTCTCCATATACCGTACGGGGTTCGTTCGATTTCATATTGTTGGCATGTGGGGGCTAGTAATGATAACGGCCAACGACCCCAAATCTTAGTGTTCAGTGTGGAGTGCCTTCTGGTCTTCCGCGCCGACCTGGCCAGTTGGCGGTGAGGTGAGCCTTGCCGAACGTCCGTCGTCATTGAGGGCCTCGCGATGACACCCCGCAGATAGATACATTCGAAGCGGTGAATCAGGACCCGCTGGGTCACATGGGCCTGCACACGAACCCAGTACGCCCGTTAACCACTTCCCAGCCCGGTCTACGCTCTGTCCAGAACGAAAGAAGACTGATAACGGCACCAGGGATGCACTCACTCCTCGAACGCCGTGCAGTCTAGCACCCTCATCAATTCCACGGACTGTTCCACGGAGGCCAACAACAACCAGGGGTGCATCATCTCGAACCCTAATCCAGCCTCGTACGGCGAGGGTGAGAATTCTGTGGAACATAACTTTCTATGACAATTAAAACATTGCACGCCAGCGTTTGCGAATGCTGGCGGCGGCGTGTATGTAACCGAGTTCGCCATCGACGGCATTTCGTAAGTCGCTTCGCGAATCGGGCTGGTAGACTCTAACTAAAGTTTTTTTGGTTCCGCGAACCCAGAATCTGGTTCTTCAACGTATGTGCTGGCAACACTTTACCACGCGGATTAGGCTCACTCTCCCTTGGGAACGCTGGCAGCGCACGACGCTTCCCAGTTCGTTGCAGGGAAACGTGAGCACCATCGACACCTCGACGCTTGGGATTCCGGTCGCCAACTGGCCGGCGGACGACTGCGAGGTCAATGAGTTCTTCCAGCCGCAGGAGATCGTCTTTGACATTACG
Source organism: Ganoderma meredithae (assembly GCA_022814645.1). Lineage (NCBI taxonomy): Eukaryota > Fungi > Basidiomycota > Agaricomycetes > Polyporales > Polyporaceae > Ganoderma > Ganoderma meredithae. The sequence continues at coordinate 51,401 of JAKLMY010000183.1, forward strand.
TTATGCGGCGGTGCGTGCTCATTTGTCGTCGGGACGCGTGTCCGTGTGTTCTACGGGCACGCGCTATCGCTCGGTTTCGAAGCAAAGGTAACTCACTTCACGACATATTGTTCTTCTTCGCAGACTACGCCGGGGCCGCGAGCGTATTCTACCAGACGTGCACAGGGGTCTGTTACAACGACTGGGTCCTCGGAGATCCGTCACACTACGACACCGCCTTTTTCGAGGTTTCCTACTTGAGGGTATACGGCCAACCTGGCGAACTTACCGTGCTCCAGCCCTCGAGCACACGTCGATCCGCGGAGCTGTCGTGCCTGTCTGTGGGCGGGGCTATCGCGCTCGCCACGGGAAGCCTGTTTGCTATCATCTGGGCTCTTTGAAGTCTAAATCCGTGACGTAGCCCTGTGTAGATTCTTCATTTTCACCTTCCTTCGCGGTGCTTCGTGCGTCATTCATCTTGATCCCACAGCGCCTGATGGCGGGCGACACGCACTACGGTCGCTTTAAGCGAGAGTCCAGACGTTTTATACCGCTACCTAGACTGGTCGCGAGCATTCTCCGCCCACGTCCTCCTTCAGAGCCGCTCCGTTCACATTGTCTATCGTGTACGTACAGTATCGCACTGTGTCCGATTCCGCTTCTCTTGAATCTGTGGCGTATGGCAGATTCCACAATGGATGATGAATGGGAAGCAGTACAGTCTTCCTTTCCTCCGATGCCCCGGCGCGTCCATTTTCCAGCGGTTTCACGCGACTGGCCGTGGTGGCGTCGGCGCGAGCGAGTGGGCGAATAGGGAGGTGCGCAGACATTCCAAGGCGAAGAGGCGCAGCTGGATGAGGCTGAATGGCCATGGCAAGAACAGACAGTCCGGTTGCGGCGCCGCGAGGACCATATTTCTGCCCAGAGGCTCCCACCAGAGGGCAGGTCCGATAGGAGGGCGTGGGACGCGTGTGCCTGCCAGAGTCGCGTCTGGTAAGTCGCACGCTGGAGCCGAGCGCGCTGCCTTTTCCGCGCGTGTTCTCCGTCGCTCCTCGGCTTCTGTTCGACCATGATGCCCTCTGCTCTGGGACAGAATTTGCGCACAGCGCGCCATGAGGTCAGCACCGTTTGCGCGGACGCGAGCGCCAGCCCCTGCCTCGGCACTCTTTGGGCATGGTTTCAGACGAGTTCCACCTCCGGCGCGAGTCCGATCAAGCTCAGCTGGCTGCCCTGTGAGTTGCGCCCTTCCGCCATTCTCCGCGTCACCCCGGTTCCAAGCCTAATGTGGCTGCCACGCACGCCGCACATCTGGGATCTGTCGCATTTTAGTGCTCTCCTCCGCCGTAAGCGAGTTCCTACATAGATCCCCAGTTTCAGCGACCAGCCCCAGAGGCGAACCTCGCATCGACATCCCTCCAGGCTCCCCCACACACTGACCTCCTCCACCTCCACCTGGACCCCGCGTGCCCGCCATGCCGATCGCGACCGCAGCACTTGGCAACCCCACCCTGAACATGTTCCGGAACAGCAATGTCCTCTCCGACCTTCAAAGTCTGTTTAGCGTCGAGGGCCTTGTCGCTGTCGTGACCGGCGGCGGGACAGGTGTGTCGACGTCCATCGCAACCACCCGGCGGCAACGACCGCCAGGCTGTCAGCAGCCGGCACACGCAAATGCAGCACGCTAATCGTCGATCTTGCACAGGAATCGGGCTCATGATTGCGAAAGCCCTCGAGCACAACGGGGCGATCGTCTACATCGTCTCGCGGCGGCTTGACGTCCTCGAGGCCGCCGCAAGCGAACACAACGTGCGCTGATCCTCATCGCGAATGCGCCTCGATGCCGCATACGGCAATTTGGCTGACGCGACTCCACCGCACAGCGCCGGGGTAACCTCATTCCCCTCCAGGGAGACGTCACCGATCGCGAGTCCATGCAGGCCGTGGCAGAAACCGTCCGCGAGCGTCACGGGTACATCAACCTGCTCGTGAACAACGCGGGGCTCGCGAAGAACTTCCTGCCGAAGCTGCCCGGCCCGGGCGAGGTCGACATCAAAAAGTACCAGGAGATGCTCTGGAACGCGGGCACGCCACAGGACTTTTCGGACGCGTTCGACGTGAACGTGTCCGCGGTCTGGTACAATGCCGTCTGCTTCCTCGACCTCCTCGACGCGGGCAACAAGCGCGGCAACATCCCCGGCGTCTCCTCCCAGATCCTCACCGTCGCCAGCGGCGGCGCGTTCCGCAAGGACGACAAGGTCTTCAGCGTGTCGTATACGCTCAGCAAGTCCGCCGCGACGCACCTCGGCAAGATGCTCGCACACTTCCTCAAGGACTGGCAGATCCGGAGCAATGTCATCGCGCCGGGCATCTTCCCTTCCGGTGCGTGCCCCCCCCCTCTCCGAGTCTGGCAGCTGCCAGAGCTGGCGCCGACCGGTCCTAGATCGCTCACATCCCCCCACAGAAATGGTCGACGGGCTCATCTCCGAAGAATATGTCAGGGCGAGCGTGCCGCTCCACCGCGCTGGCACCATCGACGACATGGGTGGCCTCGTTCTATTCTTGAGTAGCCGGGTTCGTCCCTCCTTTTGGCATGGTGGTTGCTCGTCGACACTCACGCTCCCTCCTCTTAGGCTGGGGCATACCTCAACGGCACAGTCCAGTTGATCGACGGGGGACGCCTCCTCCTCTATCCTTCCAGCTACTAATCTCAGCGCGTCAGCTGAGCCTTTAGTGTATCCCGAGCGCATAGGCATCTCTAGTTGGTATACTACATTGAGGACACTCGCACCGTTATCGTCACGGAACATACTTGTATCGCTATCACTCTACACTCGACTAATTGTAACATTTACTTCCCGGCCTGTACATACACGTCAATGCTCTGCCTTGGAATGCGCATACGTCGCCTCCAGACGCGACTTCACGTATTCCCCCGCCGTGACAACTTCGTATTGAGCAGGGTAGTCGTCCGAAACGCAACTTGGCAACGCCTTCCGAAGGTAATGCCGGCATGAGAAGGGCGGGATCGTAGGGATGGAGTCGCATGGGAACGCACCTCGAGCTTTACATCATAATCTGTTCCGAAGAACAGCGGGATCGAGTATCTCTCAACACCAGAACGGTTGACTGCCCGGTGGACGGTGGACTTGAAGACGTCGTCTACAAGATGGTCAATTCATTGGCGCGATTATCGCATCCTGCATAAGCGTTAGCGGCCTTACTGGTCCACCTCGCAAACTGATCCCCCAAGCTGTTCGCGCGCTGTAAGCCGTCTATCTCCTCGGGGCACTCGGCGGCGGCGGCACTTACTTTACAACCAGGGTCCCAGGGATCGGGACGGCGTTCACCCACTTTCCATTTGCATTCAAAACTTGAAGCGCTTGAATATCGTCTTGTTGCCACAGGATCGTAAAGCACTAGGGTCCTCCCACTGAGCGGCGGTGACAGCGCCCCTATCTCAATTGAATAATTACCTCATAGCTGCGACGGTCAGACGCCATGACAGAGTGAACCTAGCGCATTGAGCTGGCTTACTCACTCAGTGTGCGCGCCGATTCCTTGCAGTCTATTGTCTACAGGCCCCGTTTGGGAAGGGTAGTACAACAGCCGCATGATAGCTGCGGGCTTGGTCGTCTGTATGCCGAAGCTGAGATATGTCCTTAGAACACTTCGGCCGAGAAGACTGATTGCCGACCTTGTCATTGAAGAAGGTCTCTGGTAGATCGAGCGCGAGGGCGAATAGCGGGAATAGGGACTGACCCAACTGAATGGCGGAATGGCTGTGCGGAAATGAGTCTCCGATAGACCGTAAGTTCAGGGTAGCTGCGCTCACTAGTAGTCAAGTACCGCTGCCCTGAAGCCCGACATGTTCCTAGGCCAGACATTCTGGCCGGTCATGGCCCCGTCGTTGGCGCGGGAGGCCCCAGCAGGGTCTTCCCAACCAATATCAAAGCCCTCGTGAAGATCGCCTCGGTTCTCTGGATTGGTGTTCTCGCCTAAGAGGGCTGTGTACCCTTTGAAGTTTGAGGTCTTGTGAATGTCGAGGTCCATCTTGGCAGACAACGGCAAAGCGAAGAATTGTTTGGCTGCATCTACTGCGCCAGATATCGCGGCCTCTGGGATGCCATGATTCTTAACTTGCGCGTAGTGGACGTGATATATGAGTCTTGCTATAACGGACGATTGGGAGAGGATTGCAGAAACATACCGTAAAAGAAGCCGACGTTGATGCAAGCGTCACGGATTTCTTCAGCGAGCGCCTTTCTAACCGTTGGATCGTGGGTCCTTGCGTCTGCGAGGTTTCTAAACCACAAGGAGTAGACATGTCAGCTGTGTTGATCAAAAGATTGAAGCGGAGGGTCTTTGTGGCATTGGTACATTATGGGTATATCTTCGAATGTGCTGTCTGTTCTGAACCCAGCGAGCATGAGTGGTCTGCTGGTGGTGGTCATTAAACAAATCACCACGATCAGCTGGTCCAGAAGCGAGGAGGCCGAGTGCTGGTTAAGATCAAAGACCACTTGTTCCCCAATGGCCACTGTCGTAAAAGCGCCTTCGGAAAGCGGCCCGTCATCCGGGCCAATCAGAAGCGGCGCGGCAGCCGCTCTGTCGCGTCCTGTTCAAATACTGTACAACTCTGTGGACCCTCTCTCTGTTCCATCACTGGCAGCATCCGCTCTTTGTGTCTTTCTGTGGTCTCCGTCTCCAGAAGACATCCTTGTCTACTCTACTGCCCAACTCTGACAAATCAAGTCATGCTGGTCCCTGGACACGCGCCTGATGAAGCTTATGCAGAGACTGGCACGTGGTAGGCACTTCCCAACATCGATATCGCGGTTGCCATCGACGCCGAGTCGCTGACAGAGGCCCTGAGCAGTACAGGTGGACTTTACGAGCCCGAATACTGCTGCAGTAATGCTTCGAATCCCATGCTATCTCATGTCTGAATCCCCTCGAACCCCGCGATGCCATCCTCGAAACCTTGAGTAGAACACTCGGCTGTGTGTCCGACGGGCAGCAATGAGAGTCATGCCCAGCTCAAAGAGATAGTTCTTGGTCACCGTTCTCACCAGCGCCATCGATACCCACGCGTGCCGGCGGCATTCCTGCTATAAAACGCGATACTGTCGCAAACAGACTACCCGTTTATCAGCCCTCCAACCCTATCGCATCGCCCCCGCCATGTCTCTCTGTGCACAGTGCATTTCCGGTGAGCATTCTACCGCGTCGCCCTTCATCAAACTGCCTGTCTGACGCGCCAAAACCAGGCGTTCGCCATGAGGGCGTGCCCGAAGGTACGTTGCCTCCGCGAACAAGCTCTGCTGTTCTCAGGTGTGAACTCCGTCCACAGGCCAGATCCAAACCATCGCCGGCGTGCAGGTGTACGTCGCGACCCCAACGATCGACTACCCCAAGGACAAGGCCATCCTGTTCCTGACTGACGTCTTCGGCCTGCCCCTGTCGAACAACAAGGTCTGTTCCCCTCCTTCCCCCGATCAAATTCGGTACCCGATATATCACTTCACCCCCGTGTCCTGAGATTTGCCTTCCGATTAGCTTTTGGCCGACGATTATGCGCGCAACGGCTTCAAGGTCTACGTCCCTGACTACTTCGACAACGACGCGCTCCCGGAGGATGCCCTCAACCCGGGCAGCAACTACGACTTCATGGGCTGGCTCGGCAAGCACTCCGCCGCGGGCACGCTCCCCATCGTCCGCGCACTGATCGCCTCCCTCAAGGCGGAGGGCATCACCAAGTTCGCCGCGGTCGGGTTCTGCTATGGGGCGCGCCCCGGCTTCGACCTCGCCTTCACGGGCGAGATCGACGTCGTCGCGGTCTCACACCCGTCTCTGCTCAAGATCCCTGACGATCTTCAGGTGCGGTCCCCGCCCCGTGCCCTCCTCGCGTGCCCGAGTTCTAACTGGCAGACTGACCTGGGTGCGCGTGTGACTTGCAGAAATACGCGGCGGAGTCCAAGGCGCCGCTGCTGATCAACTCCTGCACGATCGACCAGCAGTTCCCGCCGGAGGCCCAGACGCAGGCGGACGAGATCCTGGGCGGCGGCAAGTTTGCGCCTGGATACACGCGCACGTACTGGGAGGGCTGCACCCACGGCTTCGCCGTCCGTGGCGATCTCGTACGTCCTTCCTTCCTGCCTTTCAACTTCCACTCCAATCCGTATTCCCATGCCTCCGAGTCCGTCCGAGCTGGGGGTCGTGTTTGTTTGACTGATCGCCTGCTCCAGAGCGACCCAAACGTCAAGGCCGGGAAGGAGGGCGCGTTTAAGGCGACTGTCGAGTTCCTCATCAAGCACCTCTGAAGACGCAAGCAGGCTCCGGGGGACCGAGACCTTGCACACTGCATGACGTACGCGGAGAAGTAGAGAAGCCGCCCCACATGTATTATGTATGTACCACCAGCTGCGCCATGGGCAGGCGTCGAGCAGCAGCGGCGTTCCCACAGCGCACTGTGCTGTATCTATCCGCGTGAATGCGGATCCTCTCTCACCGCCCGAGAAATGACCATCCATGCCCATATCCAGTGTCCAGTGTCCAGCATTCCTCGAAGCTCACGTCGGACACCGAGCCCCAGCCCCCTGCCTCACGCCGGCATTCGCGGACACGCAGCGGCGTGGAACGCGTGCCCACAGGTGACGACGGCAGCGGTTCGTCCGCATTCAAATTCGGCTAGGTCAAGTGCATCAGCGCGAACGTCGTCTCGTTCTCGGTCCATGGTGGCCAAATGAGTCCCCCTCCGAGGCGCGTGCACACCGGGGGGAGTACCGTCTGCAGGGCGTACTCCTTCCTGTAGCCGTCCTCGCTGAGCACCGTCACCTTCCTCACTGCCCCGCGAAGGGCTGAGCAGAGTTGTTCTTCCGAGGCTCCGAGCATGGCGGCGCCCTCGCCCTCGTCGTCGTAAAGTTCATCTCCGACCGCGGCGCATCTCACCAGAAGGTGGCTGAGCCTGCAGCCTTGGGCCGCACGGCGACGCAGCATCTCCGCCAGCTTCTCGACGCCCGCTCGATCGCAGACCGTGACGTACAGAGTCTCGAGGATGGGAAAGGGCAGCTCCGGTGTCGGACTCGACAGCGTCGGCACCGGGACCGCCAACGACTCCACGAAGCGGCTGCTCGCAGCCGAGTCACCGCTCGAGGGGTCGCCGGCGACGTACAGCGCCTGGACATCGCGCAGCGAGCCCAATGCCTGCGTGAGCCCCTCCTCACAGGCGTTGTCGATGCCGGACCCCGACACCCAAAGCGCCTGGGCCGCCGCGAACGCGGGCATCTCGAGGAGGGCGCTGAGCCCGATCGGGGGGTTCCCCCGCGGGAAGCGATCCAGGAGGGCCGGGAAGTCCACGCGCACCCCGCCCCCATCGGGGCCCGGGAACGTCGCCTGGAGAGAAGACATGGTGTACGGGGACGACGCCCACACGCAGTGCACGTTGGACACCGGGACGTCGCCTAGGCGGCGGCGGAGGTAGAGGTAGAGGTCGTAGAGCGCGCCGTCCGAGTCCGCATCCACGCGGAAGTAGCAGCTCCGCGGGGCGACGATGTACGGGAGGATGTTGAAGGAGGCCTGTGGCGAGCCGGGGTTGTGGTAGTCCCAGCAGCGGATCGAGAGCTTGCGTATGTTTGCGAGGTGCACGGGGCCGCCGGGCGCCCGACCGTCGCTTCTCCAGCAGGGGATGTCGCATATGACGGCCTCCTCGAGGGTAGAGGAGATGGCGGAGAGGAAGCGCAGGAGATCGCAGTGGTTCCACGTCTCGCGCATCTCGCGCTTCATGTCGTAGAAGAGGACGAGGCGGGTGAGCGCTGGGGCGGGGTTGGAGGGCAGGAAGGGCGAGTCGATGATGGCGAGGGAGCGCAGAGGTAGTGTCTGTCCCTGGAATATGGGCTGAAGGCCGTGCCACTGCCAGGCAGACGTCTCGATGGTCTCGGAGTGCAGGCTGCGAACGACCAGACGTTGCAGAGAATTCAGCTGAAGGGAGGACAGAGAGGGCGGCAGGAAGCCATGTGTCCACCCGTCTATGGTGACGACGTGAAGCTCCTCGACGCGATCCTCGTAGCCTTGCGGCGCGTCGATGGGCGTGAGGGGCCCCCACGTCGAGAAAATGCCGCCATCCTCCTCGATATACATCTGGATTGGTCCCACTTTGCAGCGCTGAAGGTAACAAGCATTCTCCGACATAGCACCATGCGTCGAGACCAACGGCCCGGGCGGCTTGCGAATTGCGCTCGACCACAAAGAGGATACGTTGAGGGCCACTGATCGCCATCTATGGCAGACCTGAGTGACAGCGCGGAGCTCCCAGACTTGGCGGGTGGTCAAAGGCCCGCAGGTGCTCTGGACAGTATTGAACGCAGTAAGCACTGGGGCTTGTGGGATAAACGTAAATATGTTGAGAAGGACTTCTGGGGGCAAGGAGTTGACACGCGCGCGCAAATTCGCTGCTCGTCGTAAAGCGGTATGTATACTGGGAAGGAGGGTACATGCCGACTGGATCTGGATCAGTCAAGGTAAGGTAGGCATTATGATGACTGAAAGGTAAAAATCTCACATCGTGGGTGCTATGGGCGAAGGACGAACAAAGCGGATGTCAGTCGCGGCTGGGCCATCAACATACAAGCGTAAGCATGCCTTAGTTTCTCGAACTCGGCGTCATTTGTCGCGCGAAGTGTCTTGTCCGCAAGAATTTTCATCAGGTCTGAGATGGTGAGATCATGGGGATGTGCCATGGGGATGTTCGGCAGCCAGAGAATTGGATCGCAACGATGACGGCTTGGAAAACAGGCACAGGAGCGGAGATATCGTAAGTATGCGATATTGATGTTTTTTGGAGGAATATGTCTGCAGTGACGGAGTTATAGAGGTAGCAGACGAAGTGGCAACCACGCACCGCCGCACGGATTCACAGCTACTTTCACATTGATACGGAAAACGCGTTTTCGCGCGAGCCAGCGCCTCCCAGGCGCTTCATGAGACGCCTGAAGATCACGAGACAAGAAACATTGTAACCCGGGGAGGTTCCCTTTCCTCCCGATTTCCGAGATCCCGTGACTACCACAATCCGTATATAAGACCTGTAG
>JAKLMY010000184.1:0-60187 GCA_022814645.1 Ganoderma meredithae
CCCCCCCCCCCCCCCCCCCCCCCCCCCCCCCCCCCCCCCCCCGCCCCCCCCCCCCCCCCCCCCCCCCCCCCCCCCCCGCCCCCCCCCCCCCCCCCCCGCCCCCCACTCGTGCACCGCCGCTCCAGCCAAAGACCAAGTCCGCACGGTGGGCCATAAAACGTAAACGCAGAGGATGAAACTGAGCTCGTGACGCACTGATGTACGCTACGACGGAGGCCTGAGGGGTCGCATATTGACAATAACTTGACGAGAACCGGATCGAGAAGAACGGCAAGTTTCCCGGCAATCTGGTGATTGAGTCACCAATTTGGAATGAGAACTAGCGGTGGCGCTGCGATGGTGACTCGGACGACTCGTCGTCGAAGATGATGCCGCGGAGAGAAGTGTTGTGTCTGGCATTGCAACGGCCTGGAGGTGTGAAGAGGAGGGGAAGATTTGTGGAAGCCAGGGAGGATATAGACGAGCTGGAGGACAGTGCGAGGCTGTTCGCTACAAGGCAATCATTCTACAGTACTGTAAACGGTGTCCGAAAGCGGCAACCCCGCCACGAAGTCCGTAATCGGGCTGCCTTTCCGTCCACTGTCCTCTCCTTCGCTTGCATCGTCCCCGCGTGGCGCGGTGCCTATGTGGTCCTTAAGTTTTTTATGTGTCAGTGGCAACGCTAGCGGGGACACGATACGTCAGAGAGGGAGTGGGTGCGACGAATTCGAAGGGACGCGCCACGGCATGTCGGGGAAGCGGGCGCCTACAATGCACTGCCCCACGTGGCAGACGCCGGACGGTGAGGGCCGAGTCCGACGAGCACTCGCATCTGAGTGCACTGCAGGAGGAGGAGGAGGAGGAGGATGGATCGATTATAGGGAGGAGGACGGACGAGAGATCGATATGTTGTCGATACACGACGTTTGAGCATGGACGGGGTCGGAGGCGTGGCTGGTTTTGAGGAGCAAGCGTTCGCAATCGCCGCAAGAGGGGCACGTTGCCAATCAGACCCTGACCTTCTTCCGTCAGGCAGGCGCGAGGCCCACCCCACCGCGGCCTCCTCCCTTCCTCCCTCCCTCTCCCTCCACCCAGGACGTCCACCGTCTGCCTCCGCGCTCTCACAGCAACCCCCGCATCGTTCCATCAATCCATCCTATCTATCTCGCATCTCTCTACTCGGCGCATTCCATCACGACATACGGCCGCGCGGTACTTCAACTTGTTTATACCATTCCACCCTTCTTCTTCTACCATTCCTAGTCCAGCTGGCTTCATCGCTTCTTGGCGATCAACCCACACCCAGACCAGGGCCGGTAGCCTCTTGCCATCAACGCCCGCGCCGCACGACTCACGCACATCACATCTCTTGCCTACTCTCCATCCTCGCACCTTTTTATCCCTCAAGAGCTAAGGACGTGGTATCGGCAATTTATCCTTAATTCGTAAGCACATCCTCTCCATCCTCTTATAACATCCTCCCCCCCCTCCTCCCGGATGCTTACCCCGATGTCCATCATGTACGAAACAGTTACGACTCCCTTCCTCGACACGACCATATTCTCGACCTACGACGTTCCTATCATCAAAAAACCTGTTCCCCGGTCTAGTTCTCTGTACATGCTACCTACCACCATGTCTGCGCGTCGCACTCCCACCTCTGGTCTCGTCAAAGGTATGTCGATTTCTTCGAATCACTCTTCCGCCGCCGTTGCGTAATCATCTTACACACTAGAAACCATCCAAGCGCCAAAAGGCAACGGTCACTGGCGGCTCAACTCCAATGGACAACTGGTGGATACCTCTGACTGGGATTTGGCGGACGAAATCGTCAAGTTGCAAATCGGTAGTGATGGGACAGAGGCTCAGGTTCGTACCCGTTCTTACATCGACAAGAGCCGCTCCTGCAGCTGTGCTTTCCAGGACTCTCCACTAGACACCTCGTCCCAGACGAGCCTGGATTCAACTTCAGCTAATTACTTAACCCAGCCTGGCATTGTGTCACACTCGCGCGAATCGTCCGTGGACACGACCGGCTCCCATGGCTCGGCACTATCGTCCACCGGCCAGAACCTGCGCGCTCCGCCTATGACCCCAATCAAAGTAGGCGCCGTTGGCGAATCGAGGAACCGCCCACATTCCTACAGCGGAGGTCTATCCAGTACTGACCTCGTTCGACTGCAACAGGCGGGAGGAAGCCCCGGAAACGCGGATGCCTGGTCGTCCCCACACGGCACCCCGGAACGGCCACCCCAGGCTGATCAACCGACGTACCCGTCGCTTCTCGCCTCGCATAACGGTACCCCGTCGCGTCTCTCGGAGCAGCAAATGCAGGGAAACACCCTCACGCGGTCTCAGGAGGAGCTGGCAGCGGACTTCCAGGGCCAGCAACGGCAGTTCAACTCTGGCCCCAATGTGCCCGTACCTCCAGGCGGCGCTCCCCCGGCATTCGTCCACGGGCGTCCACCGAACGTGGCCACCAACATACCCTACCGCCAGCCGCCTCGAGGCTTCAACCCTGCAATTCCTCCCGTTGTTTCGAGTCCCACAAATTTCGGGGCCTACCCTGCACCCGTGCACCCGAACGGAATGCCGCCTGTGGCCAACCCCCAGCAGGAACTGTACAACATGATGTTGCCCACCCCGCCGCTCGATAACCCTACGATGGCACGTCTTCAACAACAATCTGGCGTCTTCCAGCGTACTCACCAGCATTCTGCCTCGGATCCCGCTTCCCTCCGTGACCCTGCTACCCTCGCGCTGCTCAACAACGCCTTCGCCGCCGGCCAGATGTACCCGGCGATGGGGCCTCCAGCACTGTCGATGTTTAACAACCAGTTCTATCCCCCTGGAGCCGAGCCATACCCATCTCCGGAGCTCGCTGCGGCACAGATGATGGCGCAGCTGCAGGCTCAGTATACCGGACCATACGGCGTCCCGCTGTCTGGTCAGAGCATAGCCATCAACAACACTGGGTCGTCACATACCAACACCAACTCTGGAAACGGCCCGAGCGCCAATAATCGCAAGCTGGGGTTATACAAGACAGAGCTGTGCAGGAGCTGGGAGGAGAAGGGCAGCTGCAGGTATGGGGCGAAGTGCCAGTTTGCCCATGGCGAGGAGGAACTCCGCAAGGTTCAACGGCATCCTAAGGTTCGTTCCTGTTCTCCTTGGCGTTTCGCTTAGCGTGCGTGCATGCATCCAGATGATGCAATGTTCTGACTTCGTGTTCTGTTTCTTGTTTTTCCATAGTACAAGACAGAAATCTGCAGGGTGCGTGTTCTCATCGGCTGGGCGGCCAGCCGTTGTAGTGTGGACTGAATTATTGAATGGACGATTGACTTTCGCCTTATCACAGACTTTCTGGGTGTCTGGGTCCTGCCCGTACGGCAAGAGGTGCTGTTTCATCCACACCGAGCTGCCCGCAGCTGGCGGGCCCCCAAGCACAGACGGCGCGCCACCTCCCGCGAACCCGGACGGCCGCGCGCGGTCGTCGAGCACGAACAGCGATCCTAACGAGGTCTCGAGCTCGTTGCTCGCTCGCATCTCCGCGAAGCGCACGCAAGAGAATGGTGGGATGAACTCCGGCTCGGGCAGCCTCAGCACCACGCCACCATCGGGCGGATTCCAGGCCGGGGGCCGGCCCGATGGGCTGCGTGTCAACACGAACGTGGCCGACGTCTCGGTCTCCAAGCAGCAGAACAAGTCCGCGTTCCCGACGTTCGCGCACAACGGCATGCTCATGTCTTCTGGGGAGGACGGTGCAGCGCGGTCGCCAGGCCCTGTGACTGCTGGCCCTGACTTTGGAAGGCACGCGAGTTCTAGGCTGGAGATCGTGGGCTCGCAGGTAAGTGCCCTATGCCGTACGCACTCGCGCTTCGGCTTTCTTTGGCTCGCCCTGTGCGGGTTCTCGGCGACATGTGGCTGAAGAATGTTTTTGCGTTGTTGCGTGCAGCGTGGCGGCCCCAAGACTGCCGTGAACCCAAATGTCCGCCACTCGTTCAACGGCGGTGACATCCAGCTCGACCTCGGCGGCAGCGTCGCGAACACGCCCACGGCCGCGAACCCCGCCGTGGCACAGGCGCAAGCGCAGTCACGGCTCGAAGCCTCCCCCGAGGCCGCATCGAAGACGGTGTCGAGGATCAACGGGCACGCGCGCTCTGGCAGCGCGGGCAACTGGGCGACCGCGACGCGCACAACGCACCTTACGGCCTACCCGCTCTCGTCGATCCCGGGCAACGAGCTGAAGACCAACTCGCCGTGGGCCGACTACAACGTCAGCTCGTCCCGCCTGGCCGAGAAAAACTGGGCATGAGGCCGTGTGGCCCTGGTCCCGGGTGACGGGTGCTCGCTGGTCGACGACGCCGGGGGTCGTGTTCTTTTGGGCTTCTGAGGGCGACATGTGCTGCGGCATATAGACGACCCGCGAACCACCGCGCCGGCTCCCGCCGGGACCCGTTGTGCATTGACGTTGCTGGTGCTTCTCGGGCGGTGTGCGTCGGACCCTCGGTTGTGTGCTCTCGGTCTTATGATATCTAGAAGCGCAGAGCCGCCGGACATCATACACGGCCGTCACGTCATCATCCCCCATGCCACTGCCCGTTCCTTTTTCTCAACCCTGCTTGTGTTTTTTGTGTAGTATTTTGTTTTCGTTTTGCCCGCCTCTCGCTCCTCCCGCTCCCGCTACTCGTCTCGTCGCTCAGCTTCCCTCCTCTGTTCCCGCTCATCTCGCCGTCGAAGCAAGTTTGACTTATTCCTGTCTTGACAATCCGGATAGCTCACCACCACATCTCTCTCGGCCACATCACCCAACATCGATGCCTCTCCGCACATGTTATCTTATGACATTAATACACCACGCTTATGCCTCCTTCTCTTTCCAAACAGCTGTACATGCCTCTTATCCGTATCGCTGGCGCCTTCGCCTGGCCAAGGCCAGATAGCGTGAACACTGAACTCTATCCTTGCGTTGCATTGTGAGAGTGCAAGCACATTGTATGATGGAAGTACAGGCGTGCGTGCTGACAGCATCCGTTGGAGTTTAGCGTATATCCGACCCCGGCATTGGAGAAGCTCCACGTAAGATGTACAAGGTTACAACAAGTACGCACAACCTAGCACGATGCCGAGTAAATTGCTGAGGCCGCATCTCGCTCGCGATTCGGATCCGTATCAGCGGAAACCAGGGATCAGACGCATCACGTGTCCCCAAGCGACAGCCCAGCGGACACGAAGCTCAAGATCATCATACGTGGACCGCAGAAGCGGCAGGCAAGCAAGCAAGGCGAAGGGTGCAGGGGAAGGGGGGGGAGGGGATTCAGAAGCTGTGACAAATTTCAAAACATTAACATTCCCGTTCCACAAGAGAAGCCAGGGGATGGAGCAAGGAGAACCTGCAGGTACAAGAAAATTTCGCCGAACCCGTCGTCCCGCGTTACGGGAGCGCGTCCGACGCCGACTCTGGCTCCGGCTCCGGCTCCAAGTCTGGGACGCCCAGCGCGCGCAGCTCGCGGCGGAAGCCCGCCATGCGGCATTGGGCATAGCCGAGGTAGTCGAACTCGGGCTCGCCGCCCTCAGTGTCCTCGAGGGCCTCGCGCGCCTGCACGACGCCCCAGACGGCCCACATGCCGTGCGACGCGGGGCTCCAGAGACGCACGTGGCCGTCCAAGGTCGCCATCTCCGCCGCGAGTGCGTCCTCGGAGAGGTCAGGGGCGGCCGCCGGGACGGGCGCGTCGAGGTGGCAGTCGGTGTGCGTGAGGTACGCGCGGTAGAAGTTCGCGCGCTCGTCCGCAGAGGGGTAGCGCGTGGGGTCGAGGAGGTGAGGGGTCGCGCCGTGGTAGTTCGCGGTCCACTCGTGGAAGTGATTCGCGATGTCGAACGCGGCAGGGTTGGGGGACGCGTACTCAAAATCGACGACGATGATCTGTGGCCGCCAGGGTTTTGCGAACGCCATTTAGTGTGGCGCGGGTGTGCAACCAGGGATTCGGGCGAGAGAGAGAGAGAAACATGAGGCAAGAAGAGAAGGTAGCCGGGACCATTCAGCGAGCTGCTTCGCGGGTCTTGTAGAGAGAAAAAATGTCCTCACCTGGCGGTGTGCAGGCTGTCCTGGCTTGAGCGTTCGTAAACGTAGCAGATTGCCGTATTGCGCGTCGTTGTGCGAAAAGACTCGTCTGCTGGCGCTCTCGAACTTCTCCTTCTGATGCAACCACTGCGAGTATAGATCCCACTCCCTCTCAAAACGATCCAAGTCGAGGTTTCCACGGACTTCGGCAGACGCGGAGGGCAAAGCAAGCACGTCTCGAGCAGACGGCAACCAAGATTTAACATTCCTGAAGGCTGCCGACTGGTCCCCTCGCTCGAAAGCGTCAGGGGGCTTTGTGTCATAAACAACTGCGTCAATGTCGACGCCGTGCAGCTCGGCCATTCGAGCGCCGATCCAAGAACTGACTTCGGGATCGCGCAGGTCGGAGGCCGTCAGGGCAGTGGAGTCAAAGTACTCCTCCACGCGCCCGTTCTCGAACGTTCCGTAAACACGAGGACCGATGTGATACTTCGATGATAACACGTGGAGGGTATGCAGCTCGTGGGGTCGTGAGATGAAGTTGCCAGAGGAGGGTCCATATATGCGTAGGAGGACTGTGCGGGTTTTTGGCATGGACGGGCAGGACACGAAAAAGACGGCATTGGTCAATGAGCCTGACACCTTCTGAATGTGAACGAGATCTGGGGTAATTTGCCACTCGGACCATGATGGAGTGCAGATGGAGTGCAGGATGTCTAGGAGCTGCACCGCAAAAGCAGGGGTCTTGTAACGTCTGGAGAGGATGGTCAGCATACATAGCATGGATAAAGACGTGCGAACTCCAGACCAGGATGCCTGCCCCGTCCTGTCCCACAGGTGGTTAGCTTGCCGGAGGGCTTCCACAGGGGAGCCATGACGAAAAGTGTCAAAATACTCACCGTGCCTCGAGTCGGATTGGCGCATGTCTCAAGCCTTCTACCCTGACGACATCGACATTGCCGTCCTGGAACGGGATGGAGACGGATGAGGAAGAGTAGGCGGGCGATGAGCATAGGGATCCAGCGTGGTTGTTGTCAGGTAAGGTATGGGAGGAGCTGGTAGAGGAGCTGGTGTAAGCAACGCCGGTGGACCTGTAGGGGCTGAGGGTGGGATCAGAGGCGAGTTCAGGGCCGATTGTAGGGGACATTGTGTTTTGATCTGAGCGAGTCGCAAGGCGTGCTTGGCGAAAAAGGTAGAGGAGTTTGCTGTATAGGGAAGAGGACGATCTGGACTGGAACTTGGAGGTCTTACTCATGGGTCTGTGCCTTGACCGAGAGGAATGGTGCACAGCGTTTGAGGCGGAGTGGATGAGTACACAGGACGAGGGGGCCTGGAGAGGGCCAGGGAGATAGTCACACGAGCTGGGACGAGGGCAAGGTGCAGCTGCTGTGGCCAGCCTCAGCCACCCACACCCACTCCCCCCGTGCGAACGTATGCCGATACTAGTGCCAATCAGTCGTTCCCCGAGCCTCATAAGGCCACCCTTATCTGCTCGCCCCAAACGGCACTTACTTATCGCGCCAACCTAATGCTGTGATGATGCTCGCTTGTGACTTGTATCCGTGCGGTTCCCAGGCAGGTTCTCGTCCTCGGGTTCAAGCATTCGTCCTCCGCATGCGTCCACTACCAGCACCCACTGGTTCGGGCAGGTTTCAGCAATGGCCGGGGTGTCCTTCTCACATGGACACACAAGGCGCACGGTCTGTCGGGGAACGGCATCCTTGAGCCTCTATGCAGTCGCGTGGTGCGTCATAGTAGGCTTCTGAGAACCCTGCGGATTTCGCATAATGCATTGCGAATAGCACGCCCTCAGAACAGAACTTTCTATTGCCAGGTGCCAAACCGGGTCCTTTGCCCGCAACGAGCGTTGTGCGGACCCTGGACTGCTCCTGCATGGCGTGAGCATCATCTCAATCGCCCCTTCTCTCCGCCGGCCCTCTCCCGTCCGTTCTCGAAGTTCTCCGCTCCCATACTTATCGGTTCCTGCGCCTTCATTTTGCGACAGAATAGATTGAGGGTCACGACATGTTCTAGCTCACCTTCCCTCTTAGCACTTGCTCCTGTCGTCCCGGCCGATTCTCTGAAAGGTTCGTCTCTGCTCTCCCCACGGAAATGCGACGCTTTAACACATCATTCGGCTCTCTTTCGCCTTCTGCACACATGTCAGCTGCACGCCCCTCAGTGTGTCGACAACCGGTGTCTCTCCAACGTCCGACCCTTCCTACACGTCCCCATGTCGTAAGCATCTCCTGTTTGCATCCAAAAAGATCAGTCCCGAACGGTCGGCCAATTCAATTCTCCTTCGCCAAACAAACATGGTTCATCCAGCCCAGACCCCTCATGCCCGGCCTCTTCAAACGGTTATCGAACATCCACATGGCCGAGTCGGTTATGGATTCTCGCTATGCCGTTGACGACCATTATCGACCTCGTCTCCCCGTCGATGGACGGAGGCCGTGCCCAGACGATATCGTCATTGCCATTGCTCCGTTTCGAGCTCAACCTGTCCATCACCTGGACGTCTCTGCTCTTCACAAGGCATGGCCCCGGGGCGAGGACGTACAAGCTGCCAAGGCGCCGTTGGGTTTTGTACGCCCTTGCTCCTCACGCTCACGACGCCCGTTGCGACTCGTATGTGTCTTCTCAAATTAAAGCCCCCGAACGGGGGTGGCGACGAGCACGATCGAATCTTGTACACCCTCCGGAACCACGCTCCCTGTCTCCGCAATGTTCAGAGTCTGTGATGATGCTCAGGACGTATGCGGTGCCCTGCCTGTCTGACCTCTGTCGGAACTCTATCTCAATGCCAATCTCGCGACGGCCCTGGGCCCAATCAATTCACCGTCGCCCTTTTTGGCCTGCCACGCAGGACCCAGGCCCCCCCTGCACGCACGGCCTCCTCTCCTCGTCCGACGCACAGGGCCCACCTTCGTGTGCATGTGTCCCCTGAAGCGAGCCACGAGGCATCACTGTCGCTGTCGCGGAAGCCTACGCGACGATTATGCCTAAAGCTTCGCAGGCGATAGTTGGACAGTAGCCTCATGGGGTTTATGCGACGTCCCAAAACTTCCGCGCACGGCTTCGAATTCGTCTGCAGTCTCGCCCCGCTGTTCCGGGCCCCCCTCTACGCTCACGATCAAGAAGGCCCAACTTCTTGTGCCCTGCATTACCACGGATCGGCTCACAGGCGTCGATAGCGATCTCCGAATCTTTTTCCTTCTCCCAGGCCGTAGCTAAGCTCTAAGCTCTGTCTTCTCCGATCTACCCCGCAGTCGTTACGACACGCTCTGTGGGATGGGGGCCGCCACACACTTCCGTACTTGGGTGCCGCTCGCACGCAAGTTCTACGCTGCAGGGATCTGGAAGCGTCCGCAACGTGCAGGAGAATGGCAATAAGGATACCGAGAAGATGTAGAAGTCCAAGCATTGAACGCGACCACGAGGCGGACTAACCCATTCCGACTCCCCAGCCGTTCACGCTCCTTCCAACGCCACGACCGGCGGCAGCCCCGCAGGCGCACGGGGCGACTTCTCCCCATCTGCCAGCGCCGCGGTTTCGTCGCTGGAGATCTTACGTGTAAACAGCGAGATCTAGCCCGTGCAGCGGCGAGCCCAATTAGCTTTCGCGATGCAGAGCGTGACGCGTGGAGAAAGGGACCGACCAGGAGAGCCGCGCCAAGGCATGGACAGCAGACAGCCCAGATGGCCTGTACGCAGAAAGAGGGCAATTCAGTCCGGCGGGATCTCACGGAAGGCCGGAACCCGCACCTTGATTGCGAGCGTCAGCGCACGCAGGATGGCTGGCCAGTCGCTCCGGGATTGGAGGACGTTAAGTGATTCGAGGACGGAGGACGCGCTGACGCCCGCAGGCAGCGTCTCGGACAGCTGGCCGCGGAAGACGGCCCCCGCGACGGCCTGGCGAAGTCTTGGGGTGAGCGAGCGGCGGCGGCAGACGTTCCACGGGGGAGGGAAGCACATAAAACTTACCAGGCCGACCGTCGCGCCAGTGAAACGGACAAGGAAGAACGCACTCGTCCCTGCTGCGACGTCTTGACGCCGCAACGCACGCGTAAAGACCTGGTACGGCGCGTGGAAGAGCATGCCCAAACCCACGCCGGCAATCAGTGGGAACCCGACCTGGGTGCTCCTTGGGCTGGCGTCAGACATTAACATCATGAGGCCTTGTCCTTCGTTAGCACCCGCCGCGCTGGTGGTGAAGACAATGGAGCATCCGTACCGAAGCCGACCGAGGACATGGCGAGGCCTAAGCAGATGATATACTTTTGACAGGAGGTGTCAAGGCTGCGCCGCTGATAGTACCCAATGAGCCAGGCCGCTGAGCCGACGCTGGCGTCAGTGTTGATGTAAAGTGTTGCAGGGACGAACTCGACTCACTGGGCATGGAGGCGAGCGAGGATCCAAGCGAGTATGGCAGCATCGTCATCCCCGCCTCGAGGGGAGACATACCGTTTACGGCCTGCGCGCCGATCAGCGGCCAGACGACTTAGAACAAGAGGAACGCTCTCACCTGGAAGTACAGCGCCAAATAGAATGTCCCAGCATTGAATGCCAGGTTGTGGAGGAAGGTTACCACAAGGGTAATCACTGTAACTCAATGTGAGGGAATGCATCCCGAGAAGAACTTAGAATCGCGTGCGTACTGATCGTGCGATCTTTGAAAGCAATCGGGGGAAAGAGCGCATCGCGTTTCGTCCGGACTTCATACACGGCGCCCAGAAGCAGAACGACGATACCAGTAATGATCAATACCAGCGTCGAAGCAGAGGCCCCTGAGGTTCTAAAGTCAATAGGGTCGCGTCACGGGAGCGGGTAAAAAGACTTACATCCCATCTGGGTAGCAAAATTGAACCCGATCACAATGCAGCAACTTCCTCCCATGAACAGGAGCCTGTCCGGGAGGCCCGGTCAGCTGCATTGGCTTTAATGTGTAACACTTGTCACCTACAGTCCAATAAAGTCAAACGTTCGTCCGAAATGACTCCACGAGACCTGGCGAGCATCGCCCACGTAGGTATGGCGCAAAGATAGCCACAGGACCACGAAAGCGAAGGCGCAAATAGGCAGGTTAATGTAAACTGTACGATGGACGTGAAATCAGCGGATGATGCAGTGCGCATGACTTGACTTGACCAAAACGTACATGCCCATCTCCAGTTAAGGGAGCCGCTCGTCTCTGCACGGTAGCGGGTCAGCTCTGCGTTGTGATAGACACAACCAGGCGTCCTGCTTTCACTCACCGCTGAAGACCCCGCCCAGGAGCGGTCCCGCGACGGCCGAGCAGGCCCAAGTGAGGCTCAGTGCCTGGGACCATTTGACCTGATTGCGGACGTCGACGATCTCTGACGTAATGGTCCAGACCAAAGAGACGATACCGCCGCCTCCGACACCAGCGATGGCTCGTGCAAGTATTAACCACGTAATTGTCTTCGGCAGTCCATGAGAGAGATCAGTGGACGAGTCAACGAAAGCCTAGGACAGGACACATAGGCGTACCTGTGCGGCACCACAGAGCGCAGAGCCTGCGGCGAAAATAAAAATACTAGCGTACAAGACCGTCTAAAAGCCGTCGCATCAGAACGGCGTACTCGTGTCGGTCTACGGAGAAGCACCGACCGTCCGACCTATGAGATCCGAGAGCTTCCCATAGAGAGGTTGGAAGGCGGTCTGGGTCAGCATGTACGTCACACAGACCCAAGTGTATTCCGCCTGATTGGCGTTGAACTCGTTCGTAATGGTGGGTAGGGTGGTGGAGACGATGGTCTGTCGGGCCGGGTCAGCCGACGGGCACCATGGTCTGGATGTGGATGCAGATCTCACCGCGTCTGTCGTCGCAAGAAATAGAGTTAGGGCAGCGCTGCGAGCGTCCCGGTCAGCAACCCCGGCCCACGGTATGCGCTTAGGGACTAATACTACTCACCCCGCATGCGTTACCGCCAGCCGAGCTGTCGACCGCCGCGAGCCTTTGTGAGCGTCATACGCCACGAGCGTATCGCTTGACACTGTTTTGGGAGTCGGAGTCGGCGCGACGGTGGGGGAAGAACACTCGCTCGTTGCGCGTGAGGAATCGAATGACGCGCGGGATGCGGAAGTCTGTGATGAGCACCCCGACACCGACGACGCCGAGTTGGACATGGGCAGTACGCCGTCCTTTTCAGAGTGAGATGCGGAGCAGACGAGACTGTGTGTCATGTCTGAGAGCAGGAGCGTAGTGTGTCTGAGCAGTTTAGAGAGCTGCAGGATGTGTTCGGGGAGAGGCCATGGCCCTGCAGCATCTTTATACCAAATGTAACCTCAACCTTGACGTGTCAACTATGTAATGTAGTTGCAGGGAGGGGTGAGTGATCGCCCGCAACACGCTGCAAAATTGGCGAGGAAATGGCATGCTCTGTGGGCCGAGATATCTCTGTGTGAACTGAGGCAAAAAGGATGCTAGTAATTGAGAACTCACTCAGGAATCTCGGAGGCGTTTGAACCCTTTTTTCGGAGATTCGACAGGTCGCCAACAGCAGATCTAAGAAGCTCCCGTAGACGCCATATTTGGGGATGCAGAGGCTGGTTGCCCGAGGCCACGGACCTGGGCTCCAGGAACGGGCGATGTTGGTGACGGACATGATGACCTGCACGTACGTATAGGCTTTGAGAAGACCGGAGAGTGGGCAGGGACGCTGGGACTACGCCGTCACAGGAGTTTACGTAGATACATCTGGCGAATCTGAGACAGAGCCGGGAAAGAAAGTCCTGGCGCGGGAGCAAAGTGGTGGAGGGAAAATGAGAATTGAATGTGGTGGCAGCGAAGGCCTCGGGCCTGGCGAGGGTTTGCCGCTGGGGGCGCGTCCGGTGCCGGGTAGGGCAGCTGTGTCTTGTCCAATTCGCGCGTTATCGGCTTTTGGGAAATTTCAGGTGAGCACAACTGGTCTCGTGTACTTCTCTTCCTAGTCCCACAGCACCTGGGTAATCCGGCGGTCATATTGGCGATCGCTTCGACAGAGCGAACACAAGAAGCCGCTGGCCACGATGCGCACACCGGGCCATCGAACCCAGTTCAATCAAGCTTGGAAATCAGAATGCGTCCCAGTGTCACAGTCGCAGGGCGCTTCCTCTCCACGAGAATATTCGCGCCCGGCGAGTCGATTCGAGTCCCGTCCTCCCTCCGTTTCCGGTCATTGAGCGACGCGCCGCAGCCCCTTCGGGTAACCTGCACTCCGACTTAACGGACACGATGGCCAAATCCAAATTACCGTGCAAGCATAGCCGACGACTCCTCGAGGCCCACACATGCCCCCCGTCCAACTTCGTTTCCTGATCAGTGGAATACGTACTAACGATTAGTTCCAGAATGTAGCCTACGAAAACAGACAGCTATCGGCGGAGCCGCGAGCCGATCGTCGTAACCCTCGGAGTTGGTTTTCTGCCAACTTGGGGATACCGTCACGCCGCCGTTGCCCTCTTTTTGCGGTCCTGGTCTCGTTTCCGCTGGTGGTTAGCGTCGCCCTCATTCGCGTCTGCAGACGGTTCTGGAATGCACGGCCGCCGACGATGCGTATGACATTGGAAGTCCACATGAAAATCAGAATCCGATGAGTTTCCTAAGCCCTTGCAACGTACGAGATGCCCAGCCTTCTGGGGGTGCAGACGACGAAGAAGATTCCGTACCATTTGTAGGGGCTGCCGCCTCCGTCGAGGCCCGGCCACCTGAGCTCTTCGGCGAGGTCGCTCCATCCGAGGACGTGGTCTGTGGCGGATCTTGACGTGTCTCTTGACGTGAAGAATTGGCCGTCACCCGACCGTCCACATCATCGGCATATTGTTGCAATAACTCGCGTTGTCGCGGTGTGAGCGCCCTGTGAAAGAATGTTGTTGGCGCAAGCATACTGGGCTCGCGGAGGAGTCGACAGACCTTGGTAGTTGCACGTTGAACGTCACCAACATATCTCCTGTCCCCGAGGCGTACGCCGGAGATACACCGTGACCTCTTAACACCATCTGTTCCCCGGGTTGCGTTCCAGGCGGAACACGTACATCGACTTCCCCGTCAAGTGTCGGTACCCGAACCCTACCGCCAAGAAGAGCTGTGTGTACTGGGATCCGTGCATCATGATACAAATTTGCACCCTGGCGCTTGAAGATCTTCGAGGGAGCGACGTTAATACGGACGAGGAGATCGCCTGTACGACCTTTACCGCCCAACGGCGCGTCGCCCTGCCCAGGAACTTTGAGGGTCATACCATCCTCCACGCCTGCCGGGTGCCACCTAGAGTTAGAACTGAAACACGGTACACACGGTACCAATGATTGCGAGGCCGCTCACCTGCAGGAATGTCGACCGGAACAGATTTCCTGACCTTCACTTGCCCGATGCCGGCGCAGGTGCCACATTGGCTGCCAGGAGGGATGACGGACCCGGTTCCATGGCAAGAGGTGCACGTAGTCTGCATATGGAATCCACTGTCGATCACGTACGACCTGGTTCCCGACCCCCCACAACTGCCGCAAGTCGAGCGCGCTGCACCCTTCTTCAGTCCGGTTCCGGTACACGTATCGCATTGCACAATCGGGGTAATGTTGACCGTCCGCGAGGTACCTTTGCAGGCCTCCATAAAGCTGATATCAATGGTGGTCTCGACGTGGGCACCGCGAACCGGGCCTTGGGTGTTCATCCCAGGACTAAACGTGCCGAAGAGCTGTTCGAAAAGGTCTCCGCCGCCTCCACCACGACCGCCGCCGAACGCGCCGGGAAAGCCTTGGAAACCGAACCCAAAGGAAGAACCGCCGCCGAAGGACCGTGCGTTCTCGAACGCATTGGCGTCGAAACCTGGCTGCTGGGACGCGGCGCCGTACTTGTCATAATCGGCTCTCTTCTTCTCGTCCTTGAGGATCTAGAGAGGCCGGAGAGTCAACGCCCAGAATTCGTGGAGAGTGGAACGGTAGACGCACATCGTAAGCCTCCTGGATCTCCACAAACTTTGCCTGGGCATTCTTGTCTGGGTTCGTATCAGGGTGGTATTTGCGGGCAAGCTATCGAAATGGTCAGAGGCAAAACAAAAAACAGAAAACATTCATATACATACCGCAAAATAAGTCTTCTTTACTTCTGCCGGTGTCGCGTCCTTCTTGACACCTAGCACCTTGTAAGGGTCCTTAGGTGCGAGGCTCGGGGTCGACGCATGGAACGCTCTCTGCATCCATGAGCTTCGGAGCCTATGCGAGCGACAGACAACGCACCGATGGGCCCGCTCTGACAAATGGCCGTGGCTTCGACTTTCCGTGGTATGTTGGATGGAGATTGAGACCAGTGACCAGAGAGCGAGAGTGGACTACCGAGGGCGATCGGCGGGCAGCATTGCGAGAGTTGAGGGAAAGGAAGTGAGAGGACAGTCTAGGAGGCATTACGCGGGGCAGTCTATAGAGTACAAGAGGGTGAGGTAGAGGTGAAGACGTCTAAGTGTGCGGAGCTGAGGGCCAGCGACGGCGACCAGCGGCGACCGTTCCCTCGCGTCGGCATTCCGGAATTTTCGCACACGTGCCCGCCACGTGGCCTTCCCCTTGCAGCCACTGCGCAAAGCACGCCCGGCGGCAAAGTTGGATATGTTGTAACACGGCGTTCTCGGAGCTAGGTCCTTCTCGGGCCACTCTGCTGATGCGCCCTTTAGCAAGCCGCGAACCAAAGAAAACGCGCGGCAGAAGCTGTGATCTGCGGGTTTTCTCATCATTTACAAGGCTCAATATTTCGACCAAGATTAATCAGTCACACTGCGCGGCCTGCAGGACTTCTCACAAAAATGAAGTGCTGCAGGGCGGTGTAGCGGCGAGAAATTCTCGTCACTAGTACCGCTCAGACTGGGCGGATTTTTAGAAGAGCCCGGATTTTGGTGCTCTTGGAGTTCGAGATGTGGATCGGCGCCATCGTCACAGCCGTCTCTGGCAGTCTATTCACGAATCTGGCGCTCGCGATATTTTGTAGCGACTGAGGACTAGTATGTCCTCATCAAGCATCTCTCTCCATTTCAATCCAAAGCTTGAAACCTACCACCGCAGTGACGACTAGCACATACTTAGTGCTCTTTCTTTCTTCATGCACCTAAACCGCGGGTTCATCGGGAGAAATACCTGTAAATTCGTGCAGATGTAGAAGACCAAGCTCTGTACCTAATTAAGACGTCCGAGACCCCTTCAGGTTCTTGGAAGGTAGGGCGTCAGGTGGTGCGGCCTGAGGCACGGGTAGACAGGGTGGACATTAATATTGTCGACATAAGAGCCGCCATCCGATAAGCGCTGCATTTCGATGGCGCTGCCAGAGACGGCCGATCCACATCTCGAAATCCGAGAGCACCAAAATCCAGGCGCTTCCAAAAATCCGCGGTACTACTACTCCCAGAACATTGCAAGTTCTAACGAGCGAGTCTCCGCACCGGATTCTAACAACTATGTGTATCTGCGAGCTCCAAGTAAAGTCGGAGCTCGGAAGAGATGCCCGGGGAATAGATTTTAAACACCGTGGTTTCCTCGACCTAAGGCATGGTCGAACTAGGGCATTCCTTATGTCTAACCTGGCCGTCGTATTTTCAATGGCTTAGATTCCCCGGCAGACCCCACGTACAGGGACCGGCTCATGCCTATTGGTCATCCGATTGCTCTGGAGCAAGTCGGCTCCAATACACGTCCTCGGCGGCCGGCGTAGCCAGGTCAATTAAAAGGCAATGGGGTTGCCTTGTCTGACCCCTCGACAGACCGACGGAGTGGTTCCCATGCATCAACAAGAAGCGATACTGGTCTTGCACAGGTTTTACCAAGGAAAGGAACAGGCGGCCGCGAATATGGAATGCTCAGTAAAGGTTGCGACTGCCCACGAGACACGTCTTCCGGGAGGGAACGGAAAGCGTGTGCTTTCATGACTGCATTTGACCGCACGTTCAATACAATGAGCATACGTAACTCTACCCAATCACAGGAACACGGCCGCAAGAAGCACTTGAGTGTGTATAGATCCAACGATACAAAGATAAGTAACTCACCATCTGGTCGAGAGTACTAGCATCAGTGTACGGACGAGCGGGAGAGGTCTAAGGATATGAGCCATCCTCGGCTCCCGATAGCAGAAGGGGCCAGCGGCATGTCATCGCCCAGGCTCTTCTGACACTCAGAGAAGCTGGTCACTGAAGGTAGGTTGTGCGCATGGAGATGGTAGCAGCAAACTTACCGGACATTCAATCTCTTCTAGCGGCAGGCTCTGTATGACAGCTTACGATCGGCACCGACCTGCGGGGAGCCTTGGAACTATACCCGACCAAATCCTGTCTTCATGTCAGCGAACAAAGGTGAACAGTAGATTCTGATTAGAGGTATGCCAGATACCAAATCGTGGTTTCAATCCAGCCCTTCATCCGCTGTGCTGTTTCGGGTCCGCCACCAGGACTTTCCGTACGACACGAGGAGCTCGTCCCCCTTCTGGATGGTTTCGCTCCCGCTCCATACGCTCATCCGCAGCTCGCCGCGCTCAGTCCGCCGTTCCTGGAAGAAGGCGTTCGGTTTCGATTTGATGCCACGGAAATCGTTTATGAATCTGGCTTCGTTGCCAGCATTCTGTGCGTCCACGCCGACGCTGATATGGTCGCCAGTGCGGTAAAGCGACAAATCATAGTCTGATTCCGGCCGGTCGTCGCAGTGGACCTCGCCGACGTAGTCAAGGATCAGGGCGCGTGGGGGTATCTTTTTGGTCGCAAAAAGCCCACATTGTCCGTGTGCGGGGTGTGATGGGTCAGAAATGGGCTGGATCGCGACTGGTGGCCTGTGATGTGCATGTGGTGGTTTGGCGCGTTCCGTCTGGCTGGGGCTTAGAATCGCACGGACCTCCTTGGAGACAGATGAGTGGTATCGGGGCTCCACGAGATAGGTGAGATGGGCCGGCCAGCGCGGAGGCCGCTTGGAGTCGGGGCTTGGAGGCATAGGGTTGAAGAGCAGGGACGGTGGACGGGATGCTGTGCTGAGCTCGGGCGGACGGAGGTGACAGCAAGCGCCGTGCTCGTAGGCCAGACATGCGCGGGACGCGAGGACTGATTGCATTCATCCACTCGCACCGCGCGACGCTGCTGCTTGTCCATCTCCTCTATACCTGTGTACCACTCTCGCACACCCCGCCACCCATGGGCAGGTCCGCCACCAAGTCCGTCGCGCGTGTCTACCCAGACGTCAACAGCAAGCTCGGCTCCTCATGGTACGAGTATGGTCGGGTCAAATTTACTTCCTCACACTCGTTACTCGCTCTAAGGGACCCAAATAGACAACCTTCAGGTGCAGTGGGGATCGCAAGATCACTATGAGATCGTGAGGAAGGTCGGGCGGGGCAAGTACTCCGAGGTGTGTAGCCATATTGGCGTGGAAAGGTTCGGTCGCCACTCACCCAGAGTCAACATGGAAGGTCTTCGAGGGCATTAACATCGTCAACGAAGAGAAGTGCATCATCAAGGTCCTGAAACCCGTCAAGAAGAAGAAAATTAAGCGAGAGATCAAGATCCTCCAAAACCTCGCGGGCGGCCCAAATATTGTTGCTCTCCTCGACGTCGTCCGCGATCCTTCGTCAAAAATTCCCTCCCTTATCACAGAATATGTTCATAATGTGGATTTCAAAGTATTATACCCCCGCTTCACCGACTACGACGTCCGCTTCTACATGTTTGAGTTGCTCAAGGTACGTGGCCAGTACTTGGCCCTCGACGACGCTCATGTTCGCGCAGGCCTTGGACTACTGTCACTCCAAGGGTATCATGCACCGTGACGTCAAACCTCACAATGTCATGATAGACCATGACCGGCGGAAGGTCAGCAGGCATCTTCCCTGCGCGCCTTATCCCTACTAATCGCGAGAGCAGCTGCGCCTAATTGACTGGGGACTGGCCGAGTTCTATCATCCAAGGACGGCATACAATGTCCGAGTGGCATCGCGCTACTTCAAGGGACCCGAACTACTTGTCGACTTCCAGGAGTACGATTATAGCTTGGACATGTGGAGCTTTGGCTGTATGTTCGCCTCAATGGTATGTACCTTGTTGTGTACCGTGTGGGCCTCTTGGCTGAGTCGCCCATTAGATCTTCAGAAAGGAACCATTCTTCCACGGCCATGACAACTACGATCAATTGGTCAAGATCACCAAGGTGCTGGGCACCGAAGGCCTGTATCAATATATAGACAAGTACGAGATCGCGTTGGACCCGCAGTACGATGATCTCCTCGGAAAGTGAGTGATGAGTGACGCTGTTTAAACCCCCTGAACATCAGGGCTCAGACTCCGAACAGCTACCCGAAGAAAGCATGGGCACGCTTCACGACGTCGGAGAACCAAAGATACATCTCCAATGAGGCCATTGACCTGCTTGACCGGCTACTCCGTTACGACCATCAGGAGCGTCTTACGGCGCGTGAAGCACAAGCACACCCTTACTTTGGTATGCGCCCTATGCTCACTATGTTCTCTGTGAGGCTCAAATTTATGCCCCTTAGATCCCGTGAGGAATGCAACACTGCACGAAGCCGAGAACGGCGGCACAGTCCCGTGATCGGCTCGTGGTGGTTAGAGTTGAGTCGACGTTTCTGGCGACTGGCCGTAAGACCTGTCGTTTCCCCTGCAGGCCGAGGTTGCCTGCAATACCGTGTACTTAACGACAGCTTGGGGGGAGTGTGAGGCTATCTAAAGATATTGTAATCTCGATGTGCTATCGCCCACATGGCACATGGTACGCCCAGTACCGGAGGCAAGCCTTCCGATCTTGTGCATGATGCGCATTGTCCTTTGCCATCAAAGGCGAACGCATGGTTCCTATGTCGCCGTGCACTGTATCTGTTTACATGACCTAACTTACTCTGCTAGCTGGGCTCAGAACACAAGGGGCGCACATTGGTCCGGCTGCGCGCCACATGCTTCGCTATGCTTCGAAGTCCAACCATTCACCCCGTGATGAAATCTTGTTCAATGCCGACACCTTCTCGTGGATGTTTGCATGCTGTTGAGCGGCGGATTCTCCGGATGCTTTCCATTATAAACGAACGAAGTGGGCAGCTGGTATCTGCATCGGCTGGCCTCATACTGATTCACCACACGCACTGGTCGCTCTCACATTCCATATGGCTGGTCAATCTCGTACTCTCCGAGCATTAACCGCACTTGCTGTGGGCGTTGCGACTGTCAGTGTAAGGGCCTACGATAACAGCCGATATGACAATGTAAGTCCCCCTGCAGTCTTTTGTCTAGTCTAGTTTTGAAGGCTAACGCAGCGGTTCCGCAGGTCGTTGTGTGAGGATAATTCAACGTCCTAACACGAATGTATCTCCGACTCATGCTCCTTTCCTTCCCCTAGTTACTGGGGGCAGAATTCCTATGGTGCCACTCACACCGACACTGCCAACTTCCAGAAGACGCTGTCGTACTACTGCCAGGTGAGATCTCCGCCTTCCTCCATAATTCCCTGAACCCATTCTGACGATTCATCTGCCGGCCACATAGGACGATGCCATCGATGTGATCCCCATTTCCTTCGTCAACAACTTCTTCGGCACTGGCGGAGCGCCTGTGCTCAACCTCGCGAACGTTAGTGTCCTTTTCGGACAAAATTCATTCGATGTTCGAGCTTATACTCTTCGATGACAGACCTGCAACCCGATTGACAACGCCACTTTCCCTGGCACCGACCTCGCCAACTGTGCTTCTCTGGCATCCGACATCCAGACATGTCAGGCTAAGGGAAAGGTCCTCACCCTCAGTCTCGGTGGCGGGGGTGTCAACGTTGGCTTCGACTCCGACTCTCAGGCCGAGAGCTTCGCTGATACCATCTGGAACGACTTCTTGGGCGGTTCAAGTTCGACTCGTCCGTTCGGCAGCGCTGTACTCGACGGGTGGGATATTTCCTCGCCAAGGCCACTTCTCGCGTTCTGATTTGCATCCCACCGCCAGTGTTGACCTCGACATTGAGAGCTCAGGTGGCAACAGCTTTGCTCCTTTCGTCACCCGCCTCCGCTCTTACTTCTCCGGCGCCAGCAAGAAGTAAGTTGCAAAACAGAATATTAAATTCTGGCATCATGTGCCAACTTCGTGCGACAGGTACTATATCACCGCTGCGCCGCAGTGCCCTTACCCGGACGCCAACCTCGGATCTGTACTCAACGCCGTCGAGTTCGACGCGATCTACGTGCAGTTCTGTAAGTAAACGTGGAGGTCTCGATAACGGCTTGCACGCTGACTGCGTGCCTCAGACAACAACCCGTGCGGCCTGCAGGTCTTCAACTCCCCTAGCGTGAGTTTTTTATTTAAAAAAATGTATTGGCCGTAGCGACGGATATTAATAATATTTTTCCGCCGATATCAGGGTTTCAACTTTGGCATCTGGTCAATATTATTCGACACTGGTTGATGCACCATGGAGACTGACAGGCAGTACAATAGGGACATCTGGGCGAGGACCATCAGCCCCAACAAGAACGTCAAGGTCTTCATCGGTACTCCCGCGTCACCAACCGCCGCCGGCAGCGGGTACCAGGATCCAGCGACCCTTGCGAACGAATTGACGCTTACCCGCAATCGCTTCCCATCTTTTGGAGGTGGGCTTCATGCACTCTGATTGACTGCATTACCTCATTGGTCCGCAGGCGTGATGTTGTGGGATGCCTCCCAAGCTTACGGTGAGTTGTCATTAGCTGCAAATCAGGACACTGGCTCAATGATTGCCAGTGAACAACCGCTTCGACCTCGCGGCCAAGAACGCTCTTGTGGCTGCTGGCGGAACTGGCTTTACCTTCCCTGCGTGCTCTGCTCCCGCCTTCGTGTTGGGGACTGCATACACCGGAAACAGCGAGGTATCATACAACGGGTAAGCCCCGCTGCCGTATCTCAGACGTGCGGGGGAAGGACTCACGTTTTCCGCGCTCGCATGATGCCATCATGATCTTCAGATACATCTGGGAGGTGCGAACTTTTGTGCTTTCCACAGAATAACGGCACATAAACAACACCACGATGCTCATCCTCTATCCTTCTTTGTTAGGCTAAGTGGTGGTCGCAGAGCACCCCTAGTGCGGATCCCAACGGCGATTGGAACCCGAGTACGTGGTCCGGTTTTTGCGCTCTGTTCCATGCTGAACAAGCGTGCAGTCAGCGCCTGTTCTGGGAACGGGTCCTCGTCGCCGACCACAACCTCCACTTCTATCGGAACAACATCTACATCCTCAGGCGCTTCCCCTACGTCCGGCGGGTCCTGCTCAGGTGTAGCGGCATGGAGTTCCACGGCCGTTTACACAAATGGCATGCAAGTTACTTACAAGTACGTCCTCTTCCTAGCCATTTGCTTATCACTGCGAACTTTGAAATTAACCTTTCCATCAACACTAGCGGCCACCTTTGGACCGCGAAGTGGTGGACTCAGAACGAGACTCCTAGCTGTAAGCGTTTTGCCCGTTGGCGATGACCTTCCGCATTTGCTAACCTCAGCAATCGCCGCAGCCGGTGGTAGCGGAGTCTGGACAGACGACGGTGCTTGCACTTCGAGCAAGAGGTCGAGCAAGCGGACTTCCGAGCCCGCGCAGCCCGTCCAGAACTCTCGCGTCTTCCGCTTCTGACCAGCCACGCCTTCGATGGTGGCACTATGGGCGGCAAATCGCCAGTCCCAAGGTTGGTGCTGTCTGTCACCTTAGCTCGCGAAGAGTCGGCCGTTGAGGACTGGGTGCTGATTGCGTCCTCTGCAGTTCCTTTTTAATTGATGTATTTGATGAGAACGACCCGGATGACCAGCAGGAGGGCTCTATCGCAGGATGGGGCCCGATCTTGATGCTATTATGGCATTTTCTTGGCGACTCTCAGGTTGGGCTTCTTGGGTGCATGCACAGATTTGTACTATGCGATACTGGAGGAAATGATGACACGATTTGCAGCATATTGTGACCGCCACGATGGGCTAAAACCCCTCAAACCTCTCACCCTCGACCACTATGGGAGGATTGTCTTCCAGATGGGAGCCCGACGAGCCTCTACACTTTACACACTCAACAGCTCTCGATGTCCGCCTTCCGCCACGAACCCAATGAGAAAGTTCCGGGCACGTCAATCACTTCCATAACCCCAAGGGGAATTCGCAATGACGTACGAGTGTGCCTCGACCCCTGGGGCGATTCCTTGAGGCCAGAAGACCAGTGATCCGGGAAAACGGATCGGCCAGATTGGAGACGGCCTTCGTAGAAGAAATGCGCAAGCAAACGGTGGGCGTATACGCCCCCCCCTGTTCAGGATTCGCGTGGGATACATTCCATACAGATGCCACACAACCGCCGACCGATCATGGGTACCTGGGATGGCAATGGTCAGGCTTCCGGAGAAGTTCCAGTTGCAGGAGCCGGACCTGCATGCCCACTTCCCGCGGTGCTGCAGGTTCCTGGAGACCTTCCTGAGGACGAACGGACCGAACGGGACTTCATTTCCGTTTCACAGGAAAAGAGGGTCAGGGTCCTCTCGTCATGGTTGGTTTGTGTTTACCTGACAGCCTATAGAGATCAGTTGCTAGCTCGCTCGTGCCTTTCAGCTGCCCCCTCTACTAGCACCCAGCTGAGGTAGACGAATCGGGGGATGCGCCAAGAGACGGATCCTGGCAGGGTCTTGCATCTGGAAGCGGCACCTGTGTATATTAATATGCAATCACCGCTTCACAACGTTCTTGGTGGATGGTATACTCCATGCAGCTCCTTGGACAGGGTCCTTGCTCGCCTCCAGCGCGACAACGTGCCCGGATGAGTCGAGGGTCTCGTCAGGTTTTATTAATACTGCTCTCAGTCAACCACCACGAGACTTGGAAGAGAGCGCTCCGATGGCGAACCGGACAGGAGAGCATCCGAGTCTGTGTTGGGGGTAATTGGGTTTCCTCTGCATTCTTCAGAAATGAAACCGACTCACGAGGATGAGAAGCACGCGGCGCTCTTTTGTGCAGCCGCCACTGCAGCGCCTGGACAGCCGTCCTCTCGGGATACCACTAGTACAGCGCACTGCAGCAGTCATACATGGTACAATACACAGTACACAGAAGGTGTGTCTCAGATTTCCAAATGTCCAACCACTGCGGACACCTCCGCCACTGTGGCGGGGGCGCTATGGTTAAACTGGGGACAGTACTCAGGACCGCAAGAGGCATAGCCGCTCCTATAGTCCCCTAAGGTTCCCGTCATCAGAAAGAAACCCACACTAGCTATCAGCGATGACCGTCGGCTATGGCTCGCCCACCCTAGGCCTAATACCCGCCCCGGCGCGATCGCCATGCTACCTCACGGCGTCGCCGGCAAGCCAGCCCTGCATTCGGAGACGATATGTGTATCCGGGGAGGATGCATCGCGCCTTGTCGGTAGAGCGGCAGTCCCTGCAAGATGGTGGGAGAAGAGCGGCGCGCCCGAGGGAGGCTGAGACCAATGAACGCCTTGTTCGAGAATGTTGGCGAGTAGCTGCTCGCCGGCTCGTCAGACATTCGGCATGAGGCTTCTCTTCTCCTGTCTGTGGTCGGTCTCCACACGCCCACAGACGGGGAACTGGAACATTTTGCAGAGGAGTACGCGGGTACTGTTTGGGACGCCTCAGGGTAGCACGAGGATGGTTAGAGCCGCATCTCTTGCGCTGAGTCATTGGCAAGCCTAGAGTGGCCGCGTTTGCCTGCATGTTTGCTCATCGTGATTGCTGCCTCGGAAATAGAGCATAGTCCTCGTGTCGGGATCACTGGTGAGGCCGCACCGTAAGCTTGAAACCTTGACTAAAGTATGGCCAAAAATATGGCCCCTAGCGATATGTCTCAATGTCAGTTTGGCACGAGCGAAGGCTGCGGAAGGCCGACTTGCCCGTCCTTGCCCGCAGCTACATACCTGCTCCATCGATGGGCAGACAAGGGTCAAGGAACACATGACAGGTTGATACATCGGGGTCTGCTGAGTTTCTGCTCGCCGCCTCCCACAGGGACTTCAAAGTGCACACCATTGCCGTAAATCCGATCCTGTGGTACTTCGGGCCATGTCCGCCCATCCACGAACTTATGGTGTATGCCGAGTGTGATACATGAGCCTAGTGAACAACTTCGACAATGGCATTGCTGTCAGCGAGCTCGAGGCAACCCAGCAACTCCCAGCAAGCCCCGAGGCTGCAGTTGCGCGCTAGTTCTAAGTACTTCCAGCTTGTGCACTTTGAAAAGCATTCGGTGATAGGATCTGAATTTGTATGCGCAGCGGCAGTCGCAGCACCCAAGCACTTTACCTCCCGCAGTCATGACATAACTCACTATAAGATCACGTACAGGATGCTCATCGACATCCCGAGCCGATCCTCCACGCACGCAGCGAGCACGCTACGTGTGCACCGTCGCCCTGGACTGGCCCGCAGCAACGACGAATCGCTGCTCACGGATTATGCGCCTCTCTTCGGACTTAAACATATCTTCTAAGTCTTCTAGCATTGCGAAGGACCGGGGGTGGGGCCGCCATGTCGACGGGCCGAAATCAATACAGTGCAGGCATTGCACCGTGCCACGCCAAGGAGAGTAGTGGGAACGGACGACCTAGAAATGGACCGGGACGGGCTGGTGAAACCACGTTTGAGTTTCGCCACCGGCATATTAGGTGGAGTCTAACACGAGTCAATCGATAATCCACCATGGAAGCTGTAGCGAGAATAGTCACCCTTCCACTGCCATCGCCAGTCGACGTAGTCAAGTGCGATCCTCCCCGCCGCGGGCCCGTCGGGTCATTCTTGCATCCTGATTCTTTCTGACCTCTGGCTGGTCACTCACGCGGCAGACCGTCGGGAGAACTTGCCACAACAGTAGGTAGCACTAGAGATGGCGAACGAAGACACGGTACAACAAGGTGCGCAGCTGCGATATGCGCAACAGCAGGGCACTGCAAAGCTCGAACGCGACAAGACATTACATCCTATGCATATAACTAGAAGCATGACAGGCAGCAAACCGAGATAGGGAACGGTGGTCACGTACAGCAGACTAGGAGAGATTAACGTAATCCTACACCGGGATATCGCACACCTAAAGGAAGCACAGCGCAATAAATACCGCGCCAAGCCAAGCTTATCGCTCCATGGATGCAGACGTCGTGCTTCGTTCGGAACTCATGTTGCCTTTCGGCCCGTCGTCGTCCCGGGAGGACGAATGGGAATTCAGCAGGAGGGAGTTGATGGCCATCGATTCTCGCGAACGAGGCGAGCCGCCGCCGCTGTGTGCCGAAGAGGCTGAGGAGTATGGTGAGGGAGGGAGGTCATGGGGATGTGCCGGGAGGGTGTCTTGTGGTGGGGAAAGCCGTACACGTGAATGGGGCCGAGGTGACCGCGATGACCGGCGTCGTTTACGGATCTGTTGGCTCGAAGAGGCACTTGTCTCCAGAGTCTGCTCAGGCATGGAAGATCCCGAACGCCTTCGTTGATGGCGAGTGACGTCGTGATGC
Source organism: Ganoderma meredithae (assembly GCA_022814645.1). NCBI lineage: Eukaryota > Fungi > Basidiomycota > Agaricomycetes > Polyporales > Polyporaceae > Ganoderma > Ganoderma meredithae. The sequence goes on from JAKLMY010000184.1 coordinate 26,520, forward strand.
AGTGAGTGGGAGAACGAGGAAGGAGGCGAGTGGTGGTAGGACGCAGGTGGTGAGGGGAACTGGTGGGCGTGCGAGTATGAGTGCGAATGCTGGTTGTCTGAGATGTGCAGTGGTAAACCCGGAGGGGTTGGTTGGACGTGAGAGCCTGGATACATGTCAAGCATTGTGCGATGGAGTGTCGCAAATGACGCGAGACGCTGCAATATATAACGACAGGATGTTCCGTAAGTTGACAGATGCTGTGTATGCGGGAGAGCGAACCGACCTGATCCTCGGAGCTCTTTGCGTTTAACATGGCAAGCAACATTTCTCGGTCGCCGTCGCCCTTAGCCTTGTAGGCCTCGAGGATCTCGCGAAGAGTAGGAGGTGGGGGCTAGGGAACGAGTGCCATCAGGATAGGATGGTTTGGTAGAGAGACGGGTGCTGACCTGTTCCAAGACGCGCCAAGAAGAGGAGAGAATGGTCCTCATGTTAGAGTCGAGCGTGCGGGGTGCGGAGTGGAGGGCGTAGGCGGGCTCTGGGGTGAGCGGGGGGTGCGGTGGGGATGGGAGGATGCTCATGGGCAGGGGGGTGAGCAGGGGCTGGTCGGGCTTGGTGATGAAGCATTTTGTGGAGATGTGCGTATTTGAGCAAAGCCAAGTCGAAGAAACAGCTATCTTTGACACTCACTCTCAAGAGCCCATAGAGTAATTTTAGAGTGCCAAGACCTGCTCGGAACCCATACCCACCGTCACCTCCCGTATCGGTCCACTCGCCTCCCACTTCGCCCCGTACACCAGGCTGCTCTGAAGAGGCCGTCCGACGCCATGTCCGGGTGCAGAAGGCGCATCAAGAGGCGAGGAGCGAGCGGAGGGCGGGAGGGAGGAGGAGGAGGGAGGAGGAGGACGATGGCGTCTGCCGAAAATAAGCAACGGCGGTGTAGCTATTCTTGCAGGACATTGGCTTGGCATTCCCAAAACAGCAAGCGGAGGCTTGTCGTTCGACTTGTCATCAATATAATCGGACCTATTTTTGCCTCGTTGACGGCCGCGTTGGCCTCTTGCCCAGTGCCTCTCCGTCCCCCTCCTGCTCCCCTCTCGCCGCCGCCTCCTGCGCTCTCGTCCACCATGCTGGCCCCGAGCGGTCCGCTGTCCACTCAGCGTGTCCAGACATCAGCCGACGTCCGCCCAGTTCGCCCACAGATCCATCAGTGGTCTTTCCATCCTGATCCTGAATTAGTTCAGTTACTGCCAAGCAAGCCAAGTGCTCTTCTCCATAGCGTTCCCCCTGCCGCGTTTCCCCGCTCTTCCTATTCTTATACCCTCCGTGGTCAAGTGCGGACGATCCCAGTCGTGCCCTCCTCCCCAATACACTTGCCTAATCCCTCCAATATTCCGATCATTCATCCTCATCTGTTCATTCTCTTTTTGGGCGCTCGGACTTGGTTAACGCAGCGAATAATTGCCCACCTTTCTTGCTTGGGCTTGGCGCCATGGCCAACCGCACTGCAGCAGTGCAGCTGTGTGCTGCGTCTTCTGATTTCGGGCAGGGGTCAGCGTGCATGCATGATGTTGCCTGACCGCTTGAGCTAGACTTGATTCAGCATTCGGTCGGAGCATCTCTTGACACACGTAATAACAACTTACGACTCTACATGTTTCATATCGAGTATCGTCGCCAGTGTTCAACCATATTTGCTTCGTTGTGCTCACGGACTTCTCGGAGCAAAACTAAGCAAAGTATCTAAGTACTGTCCCATTTCAGACCTTCTCGGCCGAATTACAATAAGAATCCCACCACCTCACTCGCACGACACGAAGCGTGGAATGTACATTCGGCTTGCCCGCTCTGCAACAGGCGCGATATAAGTCACTTTGCCGTAGGAAGACTCATGACGGATGTTTTAACGGCATGGTCCCCTTGAACTGCGGACGAAGTTGGAATTGAATTGTTATTGGCATGTGATTTCCAGGGAACTTTGGAATAGCTCCAGCACCTGCTGGTTCGGAATCATATCGTGCCACGTCGTGTCTTGCGGTGTGCCAGGCCTGAGAGATGCAAGTATGTATACACACAAGTACTTGGGTTGAAAGGATCGACTCGAATCACCGTGAGCGGACGATGCGGCTCCGGTCAACCGCCCATCGGGAGCGGTCAAGCACAGCATTTGTGCCCGGAACAGGCCTGACTCGCGTCCACCACCGCCAGTACGTATAAAGGGGACAGCGATCCCAACTCTCTCATACTCATCACTGTGTCCAGACAAATCGAGTATGTCCTACTCTCAGCTTCCGGTTGACGTCATCCACGAAATATTGGAAGACGCGCCCGACTTCGCCACACTGTCTGCAGCAACCCGCATCTCCAAGACCCACCACGAAGTCTTCAAAGCCCACCCCAAGTCCATCGTCCGTGCAGTCGCAGAGAACGTCGTAGGATACGCTCTGCACTCGGCTGTGCGGCTGGCCGACTATCACCGTCGACCTTCGCAATGGGGCCCACCCGTCGCAACGCAAGCAGGTATCTCTGGCCTTCCGGATGGAGACAACTCTGCCACCTCGAACCCACTCACGCGAGAGGATATCTCTGGTCTTCCCTACGAAGACCACTTTACCACCTTCGACTTCACGAAATCTCCGATGCTGATGCCAACCATTGAACGGAACGCTGGTGCTGTTCGAACTTTGCGAGATTTCTACAGCCAGAGGTATCATGTCGCATTCCCTCTTCGCGGTAGCGTCACAAGCTTATTGGCCACGACGCGGTTTTAGGAGGAAAGATCGCACGTCTTTGAAGAGCGTGTTGGAGCCCGAGGAGGCTCTGCGCTTTGACAGGGCGATGTATCGCTTCTGGCTTTGGCTCGAAATGGTACAGGAGAATGCTGTGTGGAAAGAAGAAGACCCAAGCGACAATGGCGAGGACATTGATCAAGAGCCCGAGATGCGCGATGAGTTTGTTGCGATCGTCAAGTCTCTCTCCTCAGAAGAGCTGCTAGATATACTCCATATTTTCGTTTTCGCCTCGGAGACACGAGTATGGAGAACCTCGTGGAGTAAGTGCATCAGGCTTTTCTGTCCTCATCGAGCTACGTTTCGAATCACATCCTATTTCCAGCAACTGGGATGTCCACTTTTTATGCTTCAAGTGTGGATCCGGCTTCTCTGGCTTGCAGCCTCACCGACGTTGCCTATAGCGATGCATTTGCTCATACGACTTGGGATCCAATCCACATGTTCATCAAGGACGTGTTGCTATCGCGCAACTTGAAGCCAGAGCAGGTCGAGAGCAAGATTTCGAGCGCCATCGTGACGACGGTCGTCGGCGCAGGAGACAAATGTATGCCGTTCCTGGATACGACACATGCCCAGAGCTCACCGACCTCATTTGCCCAGGCTCCCACTGCCAGGCAGTTCGCGGCCGCGATCTCTTGGGAACACGAAGTAAATTGTCTTGTTGGGGCAGAATTTGAGGTTCAATCTGACCATCTATCGATCAGACATGTTCCTTCTCACTGGATTATTCCCGATTCGAGAGAGGATATCCCTGTTGCCCGGTCTCCTTCCTCGAAACGGGGAGGAGTGCAAACTTATTGAGGAGAACATCTTGAGACCTCGGGTATCCGATCGGGAGAAGACTGTCTTCCATGAGATGGTCGACCTGGAAGTGGACGATGATGCGCCTGCAGAAGAACAATGGTCAAAAGACGAATGGTACTGCCTCGATTGCATCAAGGAGCTGTATCGGCAGCGTTTCCTACCTTGGTGGAAGAAGACAAGGCAAGGCGGTGAGCGAATCGCTTATTCGCTACGTAATCCGTGTTGTTGATAGTGCGATTCTTGTTGCAGATGGGTCGACTGCCCGAGAGGACTGCTGGTAAGTGAATCGTGCTTCCACAGCTTTCATGGCGCTGACAATGACCACAGGTACGGATACAACTGTCGAACGATGACCCACAAGCCTGCCCACGCCTCGAAGCTCGGTGTACGTGGCGGCGTGGTTCCATTCATGTTGTGAACTATTCTCGTCTGTTCTCTGCTGACTCGTTCTGTTGTATTTAGCACCTCTGCGAACCAACTCGAGGAGATGCTTCAAATCTGCCAGCTGCCCCCCCAACGGTCATCAATCCTACACCCGTTGCATTGCCCTGAAGGAACTGAGTGTCTGTGCCTGAAGCCTGCTCGTGCTGAGGACCCAGAAGCTAAGCGCAGCGTGGTTCCAGGGCAGAAGCCTGTATAGTATTATTAGTTTACCAAGGTACCTATCCATCTTTTTATTAGTCTTCAGTGATATGTTTGGGGTGCGCCTGACGAGTTGCGGCGTTGTATCATCCTACTGAACGGACTCTGCGCAATTTTGTTACTGTGTTCTCAACGTAATACAACCCTTTGGGCCGCCAATCTGTCGATATTGTGTCAAATACCGTCGCGCCACCGCATCTCTGGTGCAACTGTGAGTTTTGTTGGACTCGGCGAGTGGCTACTGAGTGTAAGATATGAGGGTGCTGTCCTTGCGCCCAACGTCAGACATTTGGGCGGCCCGGTCACCCAGAAGCCCGTTCATCCAAGCCTTGGATGATTGAGCGCGTCGACGTCCTCTTCCCAATCCACCGTCCTCGACGGGACTTTCGCTCCGACCGTATGCGCATCAACAACTACCTGACGTGACTTCATCCTACCCGCCTTGACACCAACACGGACAGCCTCGACAACAACGACAGCAACAGGATATGATCCACGCGGTGCTCGTCTGTCCGACCATTCTTTTCATCCCATCCGCGCGCGCTGACATCCCATCCCGGAACCTTCTCCGCCGGCTCGCCCCCATGCATTTGCAGTCAACACGTCTGGGGTGCCGCGTCTGACGAAGTTCTACTCTCCGATCCACCAGTCGCAGCAGACCCTGGTCGAGAAGATCTACGCGCTCGTGTCCGCGCGCCCCGCGAGCCTGTGCAACTTCCTCGATGCCCCCGAGCTCGAGGCGTTCCTCAAGCCTCCAAAGGGCGGTGACGGCGAGAAGCTGCGTGTCGTGTATCGGAGCTACGCGACGCTCTACTTTGTGTTCGTCGTCGATAGCGCGGAGAGCGAGCTCGGGATATTAGACTTGATCCAGGTGAGCGGACATCACGAATTGACTCCTCATGCATGCACGCGCTAGCTTCTGCGCTACCGGGAACGAGAGCGATGTGCAGGAAGAACAAGATGATCTTACCCGGCCGTGCATTGTGCCGACAGGTTTTCGTGGAGTCACTCGATAGCGCGTTCGAGAACGTATGCGAGCTCGACCTCGTGTTCCACTTCGACGAGGTGAGCTGCGCTTGATTGAACCCGAGCACTGGCACTCCACACGGCTCACACCAGCTTCCTATTGCGAAGGCACACCACATCCTCGCCGAGATCATCCAAGGCGGTCTCGTCCTCGAGACGAACGTGAACGAGATCGATCGTGCTGGTGAGTCTTCTGCCCCGAGATTGCGCCGCACAACACATGAAGCTCAACGTTCCTCCGCATGCAGTGCAAGACGCCGCCAAAGCACGGAAAGAATCATTCGCATCCGCCAATCCTCTTTCTCTGACCGGCGGCGGGGCAGTCGGCTCCCGGGGTGCCGGGTTGCAAACCCCGCTGGGGTGGTTGGCCGGTAGGCTCACGGGGGTTGGAGGGAGGTAGCCGACACTGCCGGAACGCGAGAGCGAGTTGCGCGCAGCCTATCCTTGACCCTCACTATGTCATCCTTCTAGGGCATAGTTCCGAGCCCGAGGAACTGTTCACACACTGGATATGGATAGTAAGTCATCCACCCAAGGGCTCGGAGGAATTTGGCGGACTACACGATTCCCGAAGCTGTTGCTGGGCGGCCGAGTCGTGTACTTTAGAAGTATAATGGCGCACTCAAATTGCCTATGTCTATGTGAAGGTGTCATTGCAAGGGAACACAGTTTTGTGGCACACTACCAAAAAGTGTATTGCGAGCTACAGCCGTGCGACGACCTGAGTTCATACCTTTCGATGGTGAGACGAGAGATCTCCAGGCGAGGCCGAGATGGGCAACGTGTATGTAGTCATTCTTCGACAGAGGTTGCGGCAACGAGCGAAGAACATGCTTCACAGTTACGGTGCCGGTGGAGGAAGCGTGGCGGTCCCTGCACAACAGCAAGTCAGTTTCCACTCTGGTAGCGGACATTTCGAGGCTCACTCTTTTTTTTCTTCTTGCCGCCACCGGGCGGACCTTTGGCAGGCTCTTGGGGTACAGGAGCTATGGACGGTGCCCTCGTCACAGTGCCCCCGCCGGGCCCAGGAGCCGGAGTTACAGACGATCGGCCTGCGGTTGCGGTAGCAGGTGTTTCCGGAACGCTCTCCTCGGAAGGGGCTGCCGGTAATTGAAACGATTCATGGGCGTGGACGGCTGTTGTCCGCATGGCGTTGAAAAGCAACATGTTGTTCTGTCGTCGCTTCGCATCGGCAGAAGCGGTGGGGACACCACGGACATCCGGCAGTGTTTCGGCCTCTTGTGTGCCAGGCTCGGTTGAAGCCTCAACGTCGTGACTGCGCTTCTTTGCTGCGGTGTCACCGGAGGACGGTTCTACGATGGGCCAGACGAAGCCCGTGCGAGGCGTGTATGCGGGTCGATGCGTGCGGAGGATATCCAGAGACTTTTGTAGCGAATGAAGGGATGCAAGCTAATTCATTACAGGCGATAAGTCTGTGTGTTCGGGACAACTCAAACGCCACTTACTAGCCTATTCGATGTAAGACTGTACACGTCTGGTGACTGGTATATACGATTGTTCAAAATGAAGTAGACGGCCAAAGGCCGGACTGCGCATTGGATGCCTCAGGATTGGTGGGAGAGTAAGACTCACCTCGGGCACTCACCTTCGTCTGGTGAGAGTCGTTCGCGTTTGTGGATGATGAAGAGAGACGGGGCCTCGGAATGCACAAGTGCAAACTCAATACCGGTGAATCGTCTAAAGACACGTCCAATTAGAGGGTCCACCCGACGAACGGGCTGCGACCTACTTGAGCTCCTCGGCCTCATTCACCAGCGGCGCTCCAGTATGCATCGTCTGCATCCGCAGGACCTGGTTGTTGCTCTGTTTGTCATAGAACATTGAGGTCGTGAAATATTCGAACGCGTTTTCCGCTGTGAGAGGACCGTGTGCCTAGGATAGATGATGTGAACACAAGCACGCCGCGCGGGTTATGGGAGCTCTGAGACCTGAATCCATTCGTGCCAGATGAAGAAGCGATGGCTGTAGTCGTCTGGAGGGTGCAAGTTCACATCCATAGTTCGCGGAAGAGGCCAGAGGAGCAAGCAGTGGTGGTTGGGGTGGCTGGGCCTCAGACCTCAGACGCGGGAGCGCGCCGCACGGCGCTTCTCACAGAGCAGGGCGACGTTCCCATTGACCACCACCGGCTCGCTCCAGTGGGAATGCCAGACCGTAATGCGCCCGCTACCGCCCTGCTGTTTCTGCCCACCGTCTTGGTCCCTCTGACAAGTACTCGCCGTCGCCATGATCGCGCGGGAACCCCCTCTTCTTCCCTCTCCTCACAATGTCCCTCCTGGAACACCATGAGCGCGCCGCGGTTTACCGCACTCCCTCCTTGAGCGACGCGCCGAGCTGGCGTGCTCGCGTCGCGCTGGGCTTCCGAACTGTTACCCATCATGTTACCAAACATGTAGGGATAGGCATAATCTGTGCCGTGGCTTATTTCGATCCGTGAGCAACACACTTTCATCCGCCGATTTGCTGCCTCGCTGGAACGCTATGTAGTGGAAATTGGAGTGTTGATCTCCAGGCCGGATCCCTCTTCGGATACCGGCCGATGCTGTTTGTCATCCTCATGGCCGGTCTTGGAGCGATGGTGTTGCAGGTGCGCGCTGCCGCATGAGAACCCGTTCATTGCCTCTTGTTAACTGCCAGGAATCTCTCCCAGTCTCTCGCATTTAGACTGGGCTGTGTCACTGGCTTAGGTGCACGCCCCTCTGTTGGCCTGTGTCAGTGATCGAGAAGCTGATGCGCTCCAAACAGACCTTGCTTCCCATTGTAGAGTGCTCCTCCATGACCGCCCGAGACACAGACGCCTCATTCGATTCGGAGTTCTCTATCCGCTCTACGCACTCTCTGAAATCGCCATTGTCAGCACCGACCTTGCAGAACTCCTTGGCTCGGCGATAGGCCTGTGTCTATTGTTTCCAGCTCTCCCCCTTTGGGTCGCTGTCTTGATAACTGCTTCCGACGTTTTGATATTTTTGATACTGGGGGACCCTTCCCGTGGCCATGGACGACCAGTTAAAGTATTCGAATATACGGTCATGGCGCTCGTATGTCCAAGTTACTCTTGCCTCGCAACTACATTGTTGAATAATCTGTAGGTGGCAGTTGTGTTTGTATGCTTCATTGTGCTATTGGTCCGGGTCGGACCCGATTGGCCCCAGACCTTCCTGGGCTATGTCCCATCGAAAGCACTGTTTCAAAGGAAGCCTGATGCGCTCTATACTGGTACGTCGTCATTCGTAATCCTCCGATGATCGCAAATTTTCAACGTTCATGCCCAGCTGTGGGGATCCTTGGTGCCACCGTTATGCCGCACGCTCTCTTCTTAGGGTCGTACCTCGCAACGCAAGATAGGATTGGGGCTGCGCCGACGCTTCCGGACCCCGCATTGACGACGGCGTCAGGACCCTCTAATCTTCGAGCCAAGCTAAGCGCGTGGCTCCAATCTCTTTTTACAATTTCTCGTGCCGAACGCATAGCCGCCTCGAGGAATTACCGGGACAAGTACGGACACGAGAATAACGAGCTGGACTTCATCCGGGCCCACCTTTGTCATGGGCTTGTAAATGTCATCGCGAGTCTGTTGGCCATTGCGGTGCCAATCAATTCTGCGTGAGTGCCCACCGATACACCGTGTTGTGTCAAGTCCCTCAACTGCGCGTTCTATCCAGGATCCTCGTGATCGCGGCCGCCGTCTTCTTTAGAGACGATACAAATTCACCATCGAAAAACATACCAGCAGGGCTGTTCGACGCACATGACTTGATAAAGGAGCACATAGGAAAAGGTACGACGGTGGAGTGTTCACGTAAAGCGGAATCGGACTTGGGCTGATGCCATCATGGCTCTCCAGTGGCTGCATTCATATTCGCACTCGCACTGCTTTGTGCCGGGCAGACTGCGAGTATCACGGCGACGCTGGCGGGCCAGATTGTCTCCGAGGGCTTCATCGAATGGCGGGTGTCGGTGCGTGCGCATTTTCACGGCAGCAATGGCTCCGGTAACTAACCGAATGGGACCGCTCTGACAGCCATTCCTCCGACGGATAATCACCAGACTCATCGGCCTGATACCGTCCGTCGTGGTCGCCATAGCCGTGGGACGGCCAGGTATCGACACCCTCCTCGTCGCGTCCCAGGTGGCATTGGCCATCGTGCTTCCTTTCGTCGCGGCACCACTCATCTGGCTGTCGTCGTCCAAGTCTGTGATGTCCGTAAAGAAGCCTGCTGGGGACACAAAAGTGCCCAGTTTACCCACCATAACAGGCCCTCCGACAGCACCGACGTCAGGCACCTCGCCATCACACCCCGATGTCAATTTCATCGAAGAAGTTGACCTGTCTACGGGGCGCAGTCTGGGTTCGTTGAATGAGAAGCAGGTTGCAATGCTGGTCGAAAAGCACGAGCACAGGTTGGACGATGTTGGAGAAGAAGCCTCGCTCGACGAGGATGCCTATGTCTCATTTGCGTCCGGTTGGGTAGTAACGGGACTTGCGTATCTCATCTTCTTCATCATCCTAGCTGCTAACATATACGCAATCGTGATGCTCGCTTTGGGTAGGACTGGTTGACCAGAAGCACCCGAATGTATCGTACCTGTACTTCTAGTGGCAACAATGTCTTGTTTGATGCCGGATGCCGATGCCTTGATGTTTTAGAGTCTCTTCGATTGCGCCATAAACACAGCGAGTTGAAATGCCAGAAAAAACTCCAAAGGAAACTAGCCCACCGCGAGGGTCGAACTCGCAGCCTTCAGATCACCCGCTGGTAAGAGTCTGACGCTCTATCCGATTGAGCTAGGCGGGCGATATCATTTGGGAGATTTAGCACTATCTATCGCGGAACCGCACAGCCCTTCTGTTATAGCAATACAAGCTGCATACAGTAGTCCAAAAGCAATCCGGTGAGGAGAACAACAACATCAACGACTACAACAACAACATGATACGGTCAAAGGTCGAGAAGCATGATTCCGCCAAAAACGGCGGTCAGCAACATCCAAAGAGAAGATTGAGTAGATGAAGAGTTGGGCCTGGAAGAAGGAGTATAGGTGCTAGTGGCGGTACCATTAGCGGTCAGTTCGGTCGGTGAAAGCGAGTTGTTGCTCATGATCTGGGAAAACATCTGGAAAGCAGCTTGACCGACACCAAGGGTGCCGTGGGTATATGCAGGAACTTCGTGACCGCTGCAGCGGAATGGCGTCAATAACCTGCCGTATCCGAACTCAACCGGATCACTTACGCGCCGTAGATACGGACGTACGAGAACGTTCCCGCGTTCTTGTAGATACCGGTGACCTGACCAGCGACAGTATAGTTGGCAAACTGTTGCTTGGCATACTCTGTCGTGAACTTGGTTTGGAGCGCGTCAACCTGCGTCAAATAGAATGTCAGGCGAGAAAAAAACAAAACGACAGTGGTGAACAGCATACCATGGCCTCGACGCCGAAGTAATTAAGAATGTAGTCCTGGAGGACAGTTCAGCATGGACGAGGTCCATGTAAATCTGCACACATACCACATCGCCGTCATAAATAATTGTCCTTACGCCGGCGTTGATCACCGACTCCAGCAGCGGTCGCGAGTTTCTCATCCAGTCGCCGGAGTCGGCAAAATTGAGGTAGACCTCGTCACTGCTCATGACCCACTGCGACTCTGCACCGATCTTCGACATCAGCGATGTGCTCGCCAGGTACGGAGCGAGGTCTGGCGGGTAAGGATCCGGGATTGTGCTCAGAACATAGTACGGATCATAAGGCCCCAATGCACTGTTCAAGATTCCATAGTTGCAGATGCTTTGCGCTTGTGAGCAGACCTTGTTGTTATTTTGGCTGTAGCAGCTCTGAATCTAAGCATCAATCAGAATCAGTCAGCGTTTGCGAACCGCGACCTTCATTCCACTGACCTGGTCCCGACAGCCTCCACTGCTGTTCCACACATTTATAGCCTCCTGGAGCGTATCGTTCGAGACTAACGGATGGTACCTGCCAGATCACAAATGCACAATGAGACATGAATGCCAGCGGGGTGAAATTTCAGGCGTACGGATTCGACGCCGAGTACGTGATATACCCTGGGTACTGGACGAGGGGATCCTACGTTCAGGTTGACAATTTCAGTATGCTTCCAGATCCAGCGATGAAAGAATATGAGGACAAGACACCGACCGTCAGTCCATCTCCAATCCCCAAAAACTTGAGATTGATGGCGGTGCCGTTCATGGTCTTGTTCGCGATCCCAGTGTTCTGGTCCAGGATATAGCTAGAGAGAGAAGCGCGGTTAACACCTTGTCTTTCGGTGGACCAAGGCATTGCTCCACTGACGCTGCGAATGTAGGCCCATAGTGCCCTCCATACCTCCATCAACCAATGTCAGTGATTGAAGAAAATCATCCGCAGGATGAATAGATCTCACGATTCAGTCCAGAGGGCAAAGTCGTTCTTTTGGTATTTGGAGAATCGGGAGTCGGCAAAAAACATCTGCAAGAACTGACCTATAAAGTCAATCATCGTTGTCTCGAGCTTGTCACAAGAAGACGTCGTTAATACGTACTTTCCACACGTCTGCTGCAGCCTCGGATGACGTCGAGATGGAAGCATTGCCATAAGAAAAGCCGGCGCCGACAGGCTGGTCAAGGTACAGCCTGGAGTGAGGAGTGAGGTGAGCCAAGAATTGGAGAACGCGGCGGGATGCCGACCCGACGTGGGGTGACGTTTACATATTTGACACGTTGTTCCATGAGAAGGGATTGAGCATAACACCCGTGCTATCGTTTGTGATCCTGCATGGGCCATTCTCCTGGAAGAGGCCGATCATAGAGGAACTTCCGGGCTGCCAAGCAACGAAGCCTGAGCGAGCGTTCTGTGCACCATACCATAAAGGACCGAGGTACGTACTCCGCCGTTGAGCCATAGTGTTAAAGGAGCGGTATCGGGATTTTCCCGTGCGGCGAAAAACCAAAACCTAGTAGCGGGGAAAATATATTGCTGTCAAATAAAAGCTCAAAGGATCAATGCATCGGGAAATAAAGTCGCTTACCATAAGCTCTGGTTAGCGGTCAGGTCGCCGTACCCTGAGGCCTGGTAGACGCCGGGGACTGTCTCGCATACGCCACTATTCTCGACGACGCGCAGTTTGCCCGGGGTGGTCTGCACGGCGATTCCATCTCCAGTAGTGGCCAAGGTGCCGGGGGTGGAGAGGACACGAGTTGAAGCTTCTGGCACTCCGCCAATCACGCCGTTGTGGACAGGGACTTGACCGGCAAGAACCTGGGATAGAGCGGGGAGGAGCCCCACAAGGAGAGCCCGAATGGACGGGAGGAGAGGCATGCGTGGCGTTGCAGGCCCAACAAGATGGTAGCAAGGAGTGGATATTGCCCGGCTGGCCCGTGCGGCTGCACGCGTGGCGAAAGAGGGCCAGAAGGGCTTGGGGGAGGGCCGTGTGTGGACAGAGCAGGTGAACTTAGTCCGGGCGGGCGCTCGGGTCCTGGAACGAGGACGTGTCATCAACGAGATGGCTATGCTCTTGATCCCTCCGCCCCAACAAGGCCCCATCAAACTCTCCCGCCTTCCTCTCCCACCGCCCACCTCGGTTTTTCCCTTCCCCATCCTTGACATTCACTCAAAATCCCTCTGCATCGCAACCATGGCCTTTGGGAGGACCAACCTTTCTCGTTTTGTGCTGACCCTCCCCATCAAAGAAACGATTGCAATAACCCACCGTGACGAGAGGGCCTGCCGCACCTTACCACACCTCCCCATGCGAACTGCGGAGCACCACCCTTACGTCCCCCATCTACAACTCGGAGCGATTCGATGCGACTTATCCCAACAAACACACTTTATCACACGTTCAACTTCCAGAGGCCACAGCACTCCGATGGGGCGCGGGAATGTGGTGTCAACATTGACAGTCTGGCTTTACCATGTAGCACCTGAGATAGGGTCGCCTCGGGATTATACATCCTGCATCACGAACCCCCTTCAATCCCCGTACGCCCAAGTACGGCCCTCCAAGACCCTTGTACCGTAACTTCAGGTGCTTAGTTACTGGCTTCACAAGTCTGGCCACACTCGCCACCACCGAATGTGCCCTAGCCGGTGGCAGATGTCGAAACGCTGAAAGGCTAAGAATGATCAGCGCCCCGAGAAGGATCGTCCAGCCGGATGCAGTGAGGATAGTGTATGAGGGTTGTGCGTGGAGCAGTTCGCGGCCGAACGGCGGATCAAGATTGGTGCGGGCAAGGGGTCGTTCCGTGGACACTTTGAGGCGGCCATCTCGGACCCTCCGATGTACCTCGGAAGGTATTGCGTGGCTTTACACTGGCGTTACAGCATCCTGTCGGGTATAGCATCCTACGGGCGGGCCATCCTCTTTTCTGTGACGGTTGTGTGCGATCCATGCTCCCGCGGGGGTCTATTATGAGCGCTGAAAAGCCAGTCAGCAGCCTCGTATTTGCACTAGTTTGGCGCACATACCTCCTCAGGCGGGGACGCCTCGCACAAAGTGCGCCATCCCGGGCGGTCGGCCATGGACGGTGGCATGGTGACCTGTTCAGTCCCTGACGTCGGGGTGGATGAATATATTTCCGTACCACCATCTGAACCCCGAAGCCAGCGGCATGGTCTCGAATGCCATGGAAACAGGCCGGCCATGGTCTGGGCATGGAAGACGAAGATAAATCACCCGTCGGGAATTCCCATTTTGAGGATTTTGCTTATTCCAAGCTGATTCCAAGAGCTAAATGGAAGGAGGACTTGTACACCTGGTCGCCGAGTTTGAATTTCGCGCGCTCAGCACACGGTCAGCAGAGCATCCAACCGCCCAAGTGTGGTGGCCATTGATACGTAACGTCTATCCCTGAGAGAGCACAAAGTGACAGAAACAAAACACCGCTCGAAACCGGTTTGACAGGCTGCATACCAGAACAAGGGGCGGAGGCCCACATAACGGACAGAAACCTAGCGCGCAGAGCTCACCAAAGATCCATGATTTTAATGCTCCGTGTGCAGCTCTAGCCTACACCATGGGACTCTCGACTGGATACAATGGTACAGCATCCGTTCTCAGTCTCAGAGTGTCCATTGCGGTGATTGTCGTATTGTACCCTGAACCTGCCGGTTGTGATGAACAACCCGCATGAAGGTTGTCCGGGATTTTCGGGTCCCGTAATCGTGATGATACGGCGGCTCGAGGCGATCTGGCCAAGATGGCGTGGAACGGGGCACAGACTGGAATGCACATATTTCGAATTGAAAGCCCAGCAGTATGGACATTCGGTTAAGTTATTCTGGTAGCGCACGATGGCATACAGTAGTCAGCTACCAGCGCGATTGTGAGACCGTGCCATGCCATCACCTGCTTAGCGACGCGCATACTTGCGTTTCGGCTGGACAGAACGGTTACTCAAGCTTTCATCAGGCTGCCTGGGTGTGGAGAAGAAGTGAGTATGTACTGGTGGAAAGAGAGCCAGAGAAGTGTCGCAAACCCCGCAGCGGTGCCGCCCTCGAGACTTCATATATTGGTGGTGCCAAACTGCGTACTGCGCGCGCATTACAAACGCAGAGTTAGCGGTTAGGGCCGCAAGGGAATCGAAGCCATTTGACTGCGGGGACTCACAGGCACTAACGTTTGGCTTGCCCTCAACCTTCCTCAACGCCGTCGGTTAACTAGGCCAGGTATGAATCCCGACGTGGATAGAAGTTTAGATCACCGGAATGACGGACCTGGAGAGAACGTCTTACCTGCATTTTGCCTGCGCTGGCCACTTGTTCAAATGTCTCTTACTGTTAATCTTCGTTGGTGGCGAACTGTTACCCACTCTCCTGAGACCTGGCGAGTTTCCCTTTGTGGTCGTTTACCACGGCCAGGCACACTCTGTTAAAGCGACATGAAGTAGCACCTTGATTGGAACTCACCGATTGCAACGTGCAATAAGCTGTTCGATGCCCAAAAGGGAGTGCAGGGAGATGGAGGGGGGGAAAGCTGAATCAGTTGACAGATGGCGATGTGGAGAGTGATCTGGATATCTAGCTCGAAGATAGGAATGAGATCATCGAAATCAAAGGATCCGCGGTGAAGGTTCACCGCCAGCGTGTCGGACAAACATTCGAGGCAGACATGCTGTGTCAGACCGGAGAGCGCAGCACACAAACCGCATGTTGAGCAGGTTGACAGTTCATTGCCCTCGAGCAAGCGGATGGTTGGGACCCTAGGTTCCAGGAGAACGGGCTGCTGCCTACACGGAGATGAACGCTCTTTCCGAATAGCAACCCGCGTTCCCCACGACAAAGGGGGCATGGTGTCTCGGAACTCGGGAGGACAATGTCGGTAGGTTCTATACGCCTCCGAGAATGCGTTGGTTGGCATGATTCTGAAACATGGCGTGAGCGAAGCTTGGGTATATGGCAAGTCGAGGATACGGTTCACAAGAGTGGATTGGAACCAAAGGTAGAAACGAATCGTGAAGGGGTCATTGGGGCAGATATCCGATCAGTCGGGGAGGACTGGACGCGGTCTCGTAAGTGGATCAGGGCTTAGGTCAGTGCAAGGGTCAGACGGGAGAAAGAGATGAGGAAGAATTCCGAGATGGAGCACCATGGTCACAATTAGGGTGCAGTAGCGAGGGAAGGCGGGGGAGTGTTTCGTGATGGGAATTGGAAAATACGGGAGTCGGTGCGGGCGGGAGGGCAAAGGCTGTGCGAGGCGGGTGGAGGGCATGGCGCGACCAGGTGATAACAGGAAAGAGACCGTCTGGCAGCGAACCTGATGCTGTGATTCGCGGGCCAGTACTGGCTTAGGCTAGCGGGCGAGTGAGATTCAGATGGCGCCTGGAGGTGGGTAACCTCCCGGATGCGGGTTGTCGGGGGAAATTGTCAGATCAGGTCGGTGTTCTGAATATTAATCGCAGGATCGCTCCCAGGCGGGGTTGGAAGGCGATAGAGGCGATTAAGCTCTGGCGCGGGCTGTCAAAGTTGTTGGGGGCGCGCCGGACAATGAGTCATGGTGTGCGTCGCGTGGGCGGTGGGCGGTGCCGAGTGGAGGAGCTGATATTGGGAGCGTGGAAGGCGTCGCTGGGAGATGCGAGAAATGCAAGTGAAATCCACGGCGGGGAGAGGTGGAAAATAACTCGGGCGGAAAGGGGAAATTGGGGCTGGTTGTGAGGAGGATGGCGGGATGATGCGGAGCCGGATTGGGACGGTGGGCGAGAGGGTGCCGGGGGACGTTGCCGAGCGGCACAGCATGGGCGGGGAGTGGGAAACGCAGACGTGTGCCTAATCCGCAGCAGTCTCCCTTTTCTCCTCACCACCATCTGCCCGCTCCAATCCGTCCTCCTCCCTCCCCCTCATATACTCTCCTTCCGCAGTTATAAACCTCCCCCACTTCTACCATGTCCGACCCAGCTTTCGCCCAGTTCTACCCCCAGTCGGCCGCCTTCGAGCCTCAGGCCTACCACAGCAAGCTCGATCCCGCAGCACACCCCACCATTGCCCTCGACGGCACCGAGAACCACAAGCAGTCCTTTGACTTCTTCAGCTACTCCCAGCCTGGACTCGACGTTGTAGCACCTCACCCCGACCAATTCGAACTCGAACTCGACAACTCCCTTGCTGCCTTCGACGCGGAGCTGAGTCTCATCCCCATCGACGCGACCGACTTCACCTTCTACCGCGGCGAGACTCCCACCTTCGGGCCTCCCTCCACCTTCACCGTCTCGTCCGAGTCGGTGTCGGGTTATGATTCTGCCTACAACGACAATATCTCCAGTCGTTCAGAAAGCTTCTACAACTTCAACGCCCAGTCTCCCACGTCCAACTACACCTCCAGCGTCTATTCTCTCACCCAAGAGCAGCTCGACATGGAGTTCCAGCGCATGGCCATGCCCACCCACGACGACCCGAACTCCTTCGGCGCCCTTCCTGCCTCCCCTTCCATCCGTAGCTCTCCGGGCAGTGTCCCCAACATTTCTCAGTACTCTCCTCCTTACTCTTCTCCTCGCGGCTCTTTCTCCGACTACGAGCCTGCGCAGCCGCAGCAGGTCCGGCTCGGCAGCTCCGCGGCCTCTGACTACTATCCTTCGGCGCAGGTCCAACTCAACAAGTATGGCGGCCGCGTCGTCCAGGCGCAGGCTCCTCACGCCCGTTCCACCGCCAGCGTTTCGCCCCAGATGGCCGCCATGTCGCATCCGTCCGTCGTGTCCCACCCCTCGCTCAACGCCCAACGCGCAAAGATCGAGACCATGCACGACGATCCGAAGAGGAAGTACCAGTGCCCGACCTGCCCTCGAGGTAATACAATGCCCGTTCATATAGCAACGGTCTGTATGCTGATTGTTGTATCCGCTAGCCTTCGCTCGGGCGTATAACCTCAAGACCCACATTCAGACCCACGACCCTAACCGCCTCAAGCCCTATGCTTGCCATCACAAGTCGTGCGGCCGCTCCTTTAGCCGCAAGCACGACCTTACTCGTCACATGGTGTCTATCCATCGCGCTGAGTCTGTGACCGCGTTGCAAGCGGCCACTGCCGCGAGTTCTCCACGGGCTATTGGTGTTGACAGCGGGCGTCGCGCTTGGTGTGAACAATGCGGTCGCAGCTGGGTTGGGAAAGGCAAGGAGAAGGGTTGTGAGTGCAACGATGTCAAGTAAACGGAGGTGACGCGCTGTATTTCTATGCATCTATCCGCCTGGTTTGCGTGAGTATGTTCTATTTGTGTTCGCCTGCTTCCTTGGCTCATGGGTCACTACAGCATTGGCAACAATCACGTCCGTCCAGCGGTGTAGAGACTCCGTTCAAGGTCTTGTTGGCTTCAGACCGTGGTATGCTCTCACTGTGATGACGATGATGTGCGAGCTTGCGAGGGCTTCGTCGATGGGGCTTCTGTTCCAATGCCTTGTTGATTGTCGTCTCCGTGTGGGCTGGATGTATCCCCACCTTACCCGAGCTCCCTAGTTGACTGTCGGTGTTTGTTATGCATTCCGCTGGATGTATCGTTTTCCCGTCCGTTCTTACACGTACTATCGTCTCGTTGTTTGCTGCAGCCGTACTGATTATTATCTATTCTCGCGCATCCTCCAGTCGTCTCTGTAGCGTGTCTACGTAATACATGCCAACTATGCCCATATGTTCCCAGAAGACGGTTCTATGCATAATGTCAGAACATTTCATAGGGCGTTTTTAACAGAAGCTAAGTTGTCAGTTCTGCAAGACCTGGTTACTAGTTGGTTGTTGACCTGTCAATGACCAGATGTCTTCTGTGTGTACCTTGGTTGCGCAGGACTGGGACGAAGATGTAAATCTGTCAAGCATGCATTTTGCGCACGTCCGGGAGCAATTCACTCGACCGGCTAAGTTGTGGGTCCATGTTGACATCGATGGCGATGGACGGCGATGGGCGGCGGCGACCGCGCCGCAGCCGCGTTAGCGTGAACATGTCACTACTCACCGTATTCTGCACGCGCATAGTCCCATAGGCTCGCTTCGTCTTTCTCGTCAAGTAGCGGGGGACCAGCTGCGGCGTCGGGGAGCCCGAAGCACTGCGTGGCGGCGCCCATCATTGAAAATCCTCGTGCTCGAGTCCCAAGACTTGCGCAGGCCGTGTCAACAATCCGTCATTAAGACTGAGTTATGGCTGAGCAGGTCGAGGGCTGTGCCGATCTCGGGGACGCAATGTATACAGGTCTCTTGTACTGCAGATGCTGCGGGTGAGACCTTCTTTGATATGTTTGGCTCCAGGTCCGCGTTGAGAGGCGGTGCGAAGCTGACCAAGACGACGACTCGCACTGCGCAGAATCCTAACACGTCGAGGCTGATGGTACCGTTTGTCAAACAGAGGTGAGCGAATCCAGCCCTTTGGCAGTGGTTGTACATTGATTTACTATGATGTGCTTCTTAGAGACTTCGACTCGACCGTTGCAACCTACGGCAACGGTGCATGTCAGGAACTGTTGGCCTTTTATGCATGCTTGCCTTCTCTCACACAATCTCCTTCAGATCATCGGCGTCTAGGTAGACAGCCATAACTGCCTCCGTAGCAGACGACGAACGGCGAGAAACACCGGTGACATTGCTGCGTGGAGACTGAGCAGTGCGCCGAACACGACGGTATCGTCAAGTAAGTGAACATCTTGTTTCTCTCCTCACGACATACCCCCGGATCCTGACCGGGTCCTTCTCGAAGACAGCATTGTATCGGTGCGTATCCAGCACCCCAGCCGTGCGACCGAGACCGGTGGTATTTCCCGGGAAGCCACAACTCGGAGCGGTCTCTAATAGGTGAACACAAACACCCTGGGGCCATGTTCGGAAATCCGATGCGCGTGAAGAGACTAAAGAGTTCTGCGCCTCGAACGTGAGACGCAGGCGGTGCACTATCGGTCAGCAGGGCCGCTTCTCAACCGCTTCGAGCCAACCCTTGACAATGGCACGCATTGAACACGACGACTATGCCTGGTTGGGGTGAAGCTCCAGATCCACTGGGACCACACCGGTATGAATGGCGACGCGAGACGCAAGTCGCGGTGGCAGGCCCTCCTCGCGGGCGAGGTGCTTTGCTCCGGTGTCTGCAGGCCCAGGTGCGTCAGGGTGCATTTTGCCGCTATTCATGTGGTAACGGACCGCTCGCTCACGGAATATCGGCGTCTGCAGGTATGGGCCCCCAGACGAAAGGGGAAATGGGGCGACCAGGGCTGAGTGGTAGCCTTCGCGTGGAAGGGTCGTATGACGGCTCGGTCGGACGAGGGGGCCTGCTTGCACCAGCGACAACGTCGTAACGGGACGTGCGCCCGGCGGTGATAGAAGCTGCGCCTCGAGCCTGAGGAGCAGACGGAGTGTGAATGTGCCCAGGTAGGTTGAGGATGAACGCTGTCATGCGATCATCACGGGTGCAGCTTTGACCTCTGCTCGTTCTGTATTCACCTATCACGCCGGATGGCAATGTCAAGGTTCATGTTGCGAGCGGTATTGCTCCCGCAAATAGGCATACGGGCGACGGCGGCGGACCGATGTTGGTGGCAGTGAGCGAGACACGTTGGCGTTGAGTGCGTCGACGCCAGCCCCGGTGCCCGGATCTATTGCGACCTCGATAAACGCTTAGAAACTGAGGAGAAGGAGCTTATGGGGCGTTTTATTCTGCAATGTATTTCCCACACAGATGGAGAGATACGGATGAGGACGAGGAAAGACAGACCACACCAAGAATGTCTAAGATTGAGTGAGTTGAAAGCAAGTGAAAAGAGCGATGGTTCGGACTATCTTATCATGACGGATCACCCATGTTTTTGCGGTATTATCTTGTACACATCATTTTTGCTGCATCATGATCCAAATACATAGCAAACTGGCTACAACGTCAGCGGAAGATGGTCCAGAGAGTTCTGGGGTACTAGAGCGTACTAGCCTGCACCAGGACGGAGTAAGACTGCCGTTAATGTTCAACTACTACCCCATTGTACACCTGTCTTGTTGTCTCAATCACAGCGATTGGGGGGGAAATATGGACCGGGGATGGAGAGATGATGGGCGGATGGCGGTGGAAGGCGAGTGCTGGTCTGGGCAGAGAAAGTGGACGAACTGGGAGCACTGCCACGAGGGCACTGCGGACGTAATGCTACGTAATGGGATTCATGCAAGACACTCGATCGGCCCGCGTGCCTCGGTGCTTGGCGCTTGTGCTCTTGGCGATATCCATCAAGGTCAGAGCACTCATCATCGTGGGCAACTGCGGAATCCTCGTCCCGAAAATCTTGATTGCTAAGACACCGTTAACGTTGATTCAGACACATCCACTTTGAACCTCGCGCTCACTATTGATCCGCAAATCTTGGCACGTTTCCTCCTCTGACGGCCGGTGAGCAACTCATGGTCGCTACCCATGTCAACCACGCCCGCGAGCACCGCATAATTATATACTGTCTTACTGGTCTTGCTCGACTGCTTGCGGAGAAACATCAGGAACCATGTCAACTCATAAATCATTTTCACGCGGCGGCTTAGACTCGTGACTCCTTCTGTGATGGTCCAGGATCCCCGTCGGACTTGAAGCTTACTTATGTACGTTGCTACGTCAGCTCTCCCCTTGGGCCTTGGCTACACAGCATTGACAGCATGATGGACCTGGATAGACCTGAATTCGCGAATGGTCGCAGATGGTGGCGAGTCCAGGGCCAGCCTCAGACATTATGGGGTCCATCCCTCTGCATCCGCAACGCTCTCCTGATGGTCACGTTTTGTAAGTACTAGTACCAGGAATAAGTAAGCATTTGGAAAATTCGTTGAACCTCAAGTCGTTAAACCTCGGGATCTCAACTTGGCCTCACATCCGGTGTGTAACCGTCCTCGGGAGATTTTTGATGACCAGTGTCGGCCTCGTTCAATTGTTGATCTAGCTGACCGGCGGTACCGCGGCATGATCTCCGGCCTGTGGATATGAGAAGTAAGTACAGTTCTCAATGACACTGACAGACACAATGTCATAGACCAGGCCCCAAGGCGTTCCAGTGGCGTTCCGTTGAGCATTTCCCGACGTCAATGGACTTCGTACCTTGCCGATTTCGATATTCCGCGATTGATACTGACTTTCCCGCTGCCGTCCTCAGGTTGTCTCTGATTTAGCCATAAGTCTTTGACAACGGTCAAAGATTCTTTCCGTCGGGCTGCTCGGTGACATCAGCAAAAGTGCAAAAATGTGTTGCAGGCATGCTGGCATTGCCTTAATTATAAATTGATGCCCGGGAATTTCATAGATTGCACTGCTATGCAATCCCGTCAATCCTCGCAATCCTCGCAATATATTTGGGGACTGCATGGTCTTTTCGGGTGTGGTATGGTCCACTTCTCATTTGCATGTTAATACAATGAAATTTGGGTAATGTCTGAGCATTGTCACCATTGCCTTACGGTGCAGTCTAGCAGGACTTTTTTTCACCTTTGCTGATGGAGTTCCTCATGGTGTGGACAGGCGAATTCTAGACGTGCAGTCGATGATAACATGCCCTTGAGGTTTTGCTGTACCGCCTGAGGCCCCGTTCGGTATGCCGGATAAGAGTAGGATAGGGTTGGATTAGCTGAAAAAGCGCCGGCATTGATAGTCCGGTGGCGCAGCGTCCCGTCGAGTAGGATACACGGCGTATATCCAGACATTTCGCAGGACCTGATATGTTCATGAAATCGTCGTAGAGTCCTTTGTGGCATGCATAAAGAGCGAAGCGCCTTCGAGCGCCCTGCCATGCAGGACTCCAAGGCGATTTCACAAACATGTCGCGGCCAGCGGCATCTGAAGATGTATGCCGTGATATGATTGCGGTCGGGCGGCTGTGCTAGCAGTCACGACAATGTCACTCTTTGAGCCCTCGCACCATCCTGGCACCTTCCACGAGGGCCTGCCTTCACTCGCGCCCCACCAAGCAGAGAAATCTTTGGATAATTCAGTCGCATACAACTGGCGCTTAGTATTTTCATCCAATACAGTCGAAAACAGTGCCTGCGCGAAGGGATGTGCATCAGGCTCTTCAATCGATGTGCAACGAGATAGTATCCTAACCCGGGATGTATTGAAACACTTAAAAATCCATAGGAGGCCTAATACTGACAACTAGCATCGAATTTAGGTCTCGCGGATCGCCAGTGTTGCGCGTCCACCAGAAGGGAGACCCCCTCTCTGTCGTGCCCCTCGCGCGAGTCCTCCAGCCTGTGACAGTGGGGAAGGTCACAGGCGTAACTCTCTGTTCCAACCTCCCATCAACCCGAGCCGCAAGTTTCCGATGATCGTTCCGGTTTAGGGCCTCGCCCCTAGTCTGAGGTCTCTCGACGACGGACTAAATTTCGCAGGTAACCCTAGTCCTGTCCGACGTGCCGGATGGGGCCTGACAGGTTTCCATCTGATTCAACGTGTTGAAGAAGAACTGGACTGAGGTCTACTGAGGTGCGCAATGTTGTCGTGATCTCGAAACCGGGTGTCCTTACGCATGGTGTATTGCTCCATTGTAATCGTAGGCATTGTAGGAGACAAACGTGGCCGTGCAGGGCAGCAATAAGCGTCACACGCACAAATGTGCTGCGAAGCTTTTAGCAGATGCAGGCATCTTCGACCGCAGCTGTCACGGAACAGCATCCCTAGGAGAGACTGACCGATGTTCTTGGCTATTCTCATCCGGGAAGAGTACCGATGCATCACCATCTGCTGGACTTTCTTTGGAACTTGATGGATGGCTTTTTCTCGTCAGTTACTTGGCGTATGGGGTCATTGCTGCGGCGTGATCGGCCATAGCCACGTCGATGGCTTCCATGTGTCCATCTCGGTATGCTGTGAATGTCTCTAGGCCGGCTCCTGATGTCAAGTTGCCAGTGGGTGGAAGTTAAAGAAAGATGTCGAGGAAGCATCACGTCCTGGCTGTGGCCGCCGATTTGCACCTGGGTGTGCTGCGGCTGCACAGCGAGCTGCCATTTCAAGGCAGGGCATATTACATCCCGACGCCGGTCGAGGTGGAGATGTTGCGAGACGGCTCACGAAGGAGAGCGCGCGATCCAGTTCATCGTAACAGGTGAGCGGTGTACATTGTACATGTAGCGAACCAAACTGTTTCCTTGCCTGCCGGGCTGTCCTACTTCCCCGCTATATGCTATCTTAGTCGAAACGTGCATTTCCAGGTACCCCGTCCAACGGATTTTGGGCCGGGAGTTTGTATGGCAATAGGTATCCGCACTACGAGGGCAAGATCGCACGCGAGTTGCAGCGGGTATGCTGAGTGCATGCGTGTCTCTCTCTGCCGTCCTCATTCGATCTGAAATGGCCCGATGTACTCTTGAATATGCAGAACAGATACGCGCGCAAACTAACGGTCATAATTTGAAAACACCGATAAATCCTGGAAGTACATCACCCGACTCCCGTAGTTTGTTGTGGCTAGAAGCGAGAGCGGTGGTTCGAATGGCACAATGGAGCCCAATGGAGCACGCGGAAGGATCTCTTTGGCCGCCGGCGTGGCGTCATAGGCTGAGGCCGAGGACGTGGCTACTCTCGCCTTCCTAAAGCGGAAGCACTCCGTCAACGGTGATTCGCAGTGACGTCGTTTTCCGCGCGGCTCGGTCATACTTATACCTACTTATACCTCGTCTCGCCATGCCCGCCAGACCGTTCCCTCACAGCCTTAGCCATGATGTCTTCCACCGTCGGAGCCGTTAAAGAAGCATACATTGCCCTCACTGGAGAAACCGCCAAAGCCGCAGACCTTGCCAAGGACACCGTTGATCTTGGAAATCCTCCTAGCAAGGGAATGACCACAGACCACGGAGTATATGTATCAGACACGGACAACTGGTGTGTGTCATTTTACATGCAGGTGGCGCAGTAACTGAACCCTAGGGTATGCGCCCAGGTTGAAGGCAGCCGATGGTCGTGGTTCGGGGCCGTCGCTTTTGGAGGACCAGGTACGATGATCGAAATACTGCCTTTCGAGCTTCCTCAAATACGTTTCATAGATTGCCAGGGAGAAGATCATGCGATTTGATCACGAACGCATTCCAGAGGTGAGTAGAAGCATATGGAATGAGCCTATGATTGGTCCACGAACCCGTCGTAGCGTGTGGTCCATGCCCGTGGTACGGGTGCCCACGGTTACTTCAAGGTATGCGCTCATTCGTATTGCGAATGTTTATGTGCCTATATGCGTGCATATGCAGGTCTTTGACAATCGGGCCTCCAAATACACCTTCGCCCCTGTGTTAACCGATCCATCAAGGATCACCCCGACGTTTGTCCGTTTCAGTACGGTTCAATCATCTAGAGGAGGGGCCGTGAGTACACCTCACAAGCTCTAACCTTCAAGCTACGAACTCACGGTTCATCTCTACAGGATACTGTCCGTGACGTCCGTGGCTTCGCAACAAAGTTCTACACCGAAGAGGGCAATTGGGACATCGTTGGCAACAACATTCCTGTTTTTTTTATTCAGGATGCCATCAAGTTCCCCGACGTCGTCCATGCCGTGAAGCCGGAACCCCAGAATGAAGTTCCTCAGGGGCAATCGGCACACAACAACTTCTGGGATTTTGCCGGTTTAACTCCCGAAAGTGCGTCGCGTCTCTCCAGCTAAGGAACATGATACTCAGTCCTTCGTTCAGCTGCCCACATGGTCGCTTGGATCATGTCCGACCGCGCCATACCTCGCTCGTTCCGCATGATGCAAGGATTTGGAGTCAACACCTGTGAGACGGGCTTTTCTGTTCTGGAGACGTTTCTTCTCACTCCTTCTGACAGTCACTCTGGTGAATGCCCAAGGAAAGCGTTCCTTCGTCAAATTCCACTGGATTCCAGAGCTTGGCGTGCACAGTCTTTTGTGGGACGAGGCTCTCAAGATCAGCGGACAAGACCCTGGTATGCTTCGAGGAGCTAGATTTGTTTTTCATTAGCTGAATGTAAGGCAGATTTCCACCGCAAAGATCTCGAGGAGGCGATTACCACAGGGGCGTATCCCAGATGGCTCTTTGGCATACAGGTGATCCCAGAGGAGAAGGAGAATGATTTCGAGTTCGACATCTTGGACGCGACAAAGCTCTGGCCGGAGAATCTGGTGCCCGTGGAAATCATTGGCGAGATGATCCTCAACCGCACCGTCAACGAGTTCTTCACAGAAGTCGAGCAGGTTGCGTTCTGCACGGCGAACGTGGTCCCGGGCATCGGTTTTAGCGATGACCCCCTACTCCAGGGCCGAAACTTCTCTTACTTTGACACTCAGATCACCCGTTTGGGCGTGAACTGGCAGGAGATCCCTATCAACCGCCCAGTTTGTCCAGTCTTGAACCATCAGCGCGACGGGCAGAAGAGGCACAAGATCTCCAAGGGCGTGAACTATTGGCCAAACCGCTTCGAGCAGATAG
Source organism: Ganoderma meredithae (assembly GCA_022814645.1). Classification (NCBI taxonomy): domain Eukaryota; kingdom Fungi; phylum Basidiomycota; class Agaricomycetes; order Polyporales; family Polyporaceae; genus Ganoderma; species Ganoderma meredithae. The sequence continues at coordinate 52,644 of JAKLMY010000184.1, forward strand.
GGCCAGTCCCCGCGAAGGAAGGAGGTTATGCCGAGTGAGTAACTTCGGCATTGACTCGTCGGGTCATAGCATAACATCGCTTCCTCAGGTATCCGCAGAAGGTGGCCGGTATCAAGCAACGCGTACGTGGCGCTAAGTTCCAGGAGCATTTCAAGCAAGCGCAAATGTTCATCAACTCTCTGTCGGACGTCGAGAGAGCACACCTCGTATCCGCCTACTCCTTCGAGCTAAGCCACTGCGACGATCCCACTGTGTACGAATCCTACACCAAGCTTCTCCAAAACATCGACTTCGACTTGGCAAAGCTAGTTGCGATCAATGTTGGAGGGCCCGTTCCAGACAAAGTTGTTCATCCCAATCCCGGCTACAAGGCCACTAGGATCTCCCAGTTCGACTTCGCGCCGAAGGAGCCGACGATCGCATCTCGCAGAGTTGCTATCTTGGTGGCCGACGGCTTCAACCTGGGCGAGGTGGTGGCTATTCGCTCCCTGCTCGGGGCTGGCATGGCGACCACCTGGGTGGTGGGCCCGCGTCGCGGTCCCGTGTATCCAATGGGAGAGGAAGTCGAGAAAGGTGTGGGATACAATGCGGACCACCACTGGGAGGGTCAGCGCAGCACGCTTTTCGACGCCATCATCATCCCAGGCGGTGCGAAGCATGCTCAGGCGCTCGCCGATAGCGGCCGATGTGTGCACTGGGTCCGAGAAGCGTTCGGCCACTGCAAGGCGATTGGCGCGCTTGGCGAAGGTGAGCTTTCTCGGTCTCGTTTGGCACGCTTCTGTCAACGCTAATGACTTGGTTTAGGGGTGGTTTTCCTCCGCGAGGCCGTCAAGTTGCCCGGCATCCGATTCGCAGCCAACCTTAACAACGACAACGTTACGGCGTCGTACGGCGTTGTCACAGCTGGCCAGTACGACCTAGGGTCTGCAGCTGCGGACATATTCACCATCAAGCAAGGCGAAAAGGGCTTCATCTCCAACTTCGCGCACGAGCTGAGCAAGCATCGTTGCTTCCAGCGCGAGCTCGATGGCCTGACCATCAAGGTTCCGTACTGAGCGACGACCGTGGGATTTGGATGCAGTAACCGTGGACCTATGGAGCTCGCAAGCTAGTGGTTACTGTGGCGTTGTACGATAGCAGACCGTTGTATTACTATTACACTGTATCCACAGCGTTCGGGAATGCACGAATATAGGAATTCCTCCGAGTTGTTCCTGAACGAGTAGTAAGGGCAGAAAGACAAAAAGAACTAGCCCACCGCGAGGGTCGAACTCGCAGCCTTCAGATCACCCGCTAGTAAGAGTCTGACGCTCTATCCGATTGAGCTAGGCGGGCGACATAAATGTATCATCTCATATATTTATGACTTGACTAGTTTTGACAACGTTTGGGCACATTTTGGATGCGCGCTCGTCACTGGCGGCAGGCTCAGGCTCCACCACGACGAAGCTGGTAAAAATTCGAATATGACGGCCGATAGTGAGCCCAATGCGGAGCTCATCAAACAAGAAGAGGACCGCTTGCGGAAACTCCATCCTACACCGGAAGACGTGCCGGGATGCATGAAGCTCTTCGATGACTTCTTGCTCTGCAATGGTTCGTGCTTCCTGCTCAATCTAGTGTAGTAGAGGTGGACTAACCACGCACTGTGTTACATGCAGTCATCAGCTCACAGGCGCGGTCGCTATATCGTTACGGCGAGATGGCGACGTGCTCGCCGAAACTGGAGGAGTTCAAGTTCTGCATGAGCCTCAAGGGCATGCACCCTGAGGAGAAGCGCGACATGTGGATCCGGCGGCGTGCCGAGTGGTGGGCGCGCCGGCGGGCACACAAGAGCAGCGAGGACGTCTGGGACGTCAGGACGTGGGTGTTGCTTGCGTGGTGCACCGCCCTGAATGTGGAAGCTGACGATGTTGCTTGCTAGTGAGCCGCTGCAGAACTTCCCGCCGAGGAAGTTGGACCCGGAGGTTCAGACATCTCGGACTATCGAGTAATACCGAGTGGCGTCATCCCAGCCCTAGTACAAGCTTTCATTCATCGCCATTCCTACATATAGACTGTGCGCATGCCGCCGACGACCACCATTCAGTCCTGCAGTGACGTGGCATCCTTTGCAGACGATGTGTGATATTACATTACGCATGAGGCTAATACAGATACATGACATACTACAACATGATGAGATAGCAGATCCAAAACAAAGACCCAAGCGGCAAGGACCCTAGGAAACCTCAAACGCCAACACTAAATGAAACCCATGCAGTCAACCTCGGCGCAGTCAATCATCAGCATGGAGACTTACCGATGCACGACCTTCTTTTGCCCCGAGAACCGGATGACCTCCCGCTTCTCGAGCACGAACAGCGTGCGCTCGAGCGCATGGCTCGAGTACCCCTGCTGCGTCACGAACTCGCGCACGAGGCTCTGGTAGCTCGTGCTCCAACCAATAGGCAGGCGCCTGCGGATCTCCTTCTCAATGCGCCCCATCTCCTCGTTCAGCGCGCCGCGCGAAAGCCCGTCGGCGGACCCCGCAGAGACGGCGTCCATAGTCGAGAACTTGAAAAGCCGGATCGCCTCCTCGACGTGGTGGTTCTGCACCACGGGCGAGAGCGTGAGTTTCGCGAGAGATTCGGAGATGCGGATGATGGCTTCCAGTTGCCTACATGCGCGTTGAGAAAGAGGTTGACGCTGCGAATGACAACAGGCCAAACCGAGGAGGCATACCGGATAGTAATGGGGATCGAGCTACGCTCATCGTTGTCTTGCTCGACCTGCTGCACTTGTTTTCGCAGCGAAACGAAGTGGCTGCTGAGCATCTCCTGGGCCTCCGCTGACAAGCGGGGAGCGCATTTTCTGTATGGAGAGTGAACACTGCGGTCGGGGTGTTGAGTTGGGAAGGAACTTACGCCTTGCAGAAAGCGATATACCGCTTCATTTTGTCAATGTCGATTTCTCCTACGATTTCACCGTTCTCGTCCCCATTTTGATTTGGTCGATTCATGTGGATGTTCATTACGTGCTTCGCGATCATCTGCATGAAATCTGAGTGAAAACGCAAATGAATGCATGCCGGAAAACACACGCACCCTGTCACGTTGCTCATTATGTTCATCCTTCACGATGAAGATCATGTCAAATCGAGACAAGATCGTAGTCTGGAAGTCTATGTTCTATGCCAAACGCGTGAGCTTCACCTTCATGCTCAAGCCTGATTAGATAGTGTGCACCTCTCCAGGACTCCTCCCTTCATCGTAACGGCCCCAGACGGGGTTGGCTGCGGCCAGTACGCTTGTACGAGAGTTGAGCACAGTGGTGATACCTGCCTTCGCGATGGAGATGGTCTGCTGCTCCATCGCTTCGTGGATAGCGACACGGTCTTCGTCGCGCATCTTGTCAAACTCATCAATGCAAACGACCCCAGTGTCGGCGAGCACCATCGCACCGCCCTCTAGGTAGAATTCACGCTAATTGGTCGCCATCAGAAGGGTGGTCCAACAGAAGACGAAAATAAGCATACCGAAACGGAGTCCCGCTGGACGGATGCAGTGAGACCGGCTGCACTAGACCCCTTTCCGGAGGTATAAACGGCAATGGGGGCAACCTTCTCAACAAATTTGAGGAGCTGGGATTTTGCAGTACCCGGATCGCCCAAGAGGAGGACGTTGATATCTCCCCGTAGTCGCATGCCGTCCGGCAGAATCTTCTTGGATCCGCCCATGAGAAGACACGTAATGGCCTTCTTGATATCTACCCATGATTGTCAGTGTATTTGAAACTACGGACAACGATGCCCGCAGCCCCACCTAAACTGCCGAAGATACTCGGGGCAACACTCTTCGCGAAACGTTCATAGAAGCCCTCGCTACGAGCCATCTCACCAAATTCCTCCTCCTCTTCTGGCGTGAACTGGGCACCGAATGGGTTCGCACCGCCGGCACCAGCAGCAGCGGGTGATGACACTTCAAGGTGAACTAGCCGGAGATAGGGATCGCGCAAAGCGGCAGCCCCCTTCGATTTCTGTGAGAAACATTATGTTATTGCTTTCGTCTAGACTGCTTTGGGCGAGGGCTCACGTTCTTTGCTGATTGGAAGGTTGAGTAAATACCCGTTGCAATAACTCGGGAACCTGGGACAACCTGTCCGGTTAGATGTCGGTCGGCCGAAAGAAGCATATGCCTGGGTAATTCTCCAACGGGAACCATGTCAGGCGCCTCCTGCAGCTTCAGTGTCTGGTGGTCGGTGAAGGTCGACTTGGAGTGGATGATAAGGTATGGGTCGAGTGGACAATCCTTCTTCTGACCCTCCACCTCCGGGGCCTCGCATCTTCTAGGTAATCCCCGATCCGAACCACTTCCCAAACCACCGAGTCCACTTGGGGGGAAAATGATCTTGGTGGACCGACAGGCACGACACTGGAGGTGGAGCTTTGTGGAACGGGAGGAGAGGACGGACGCGGAGATGACAATACCGGGGATGCGGACAAGCTTGTTCATAGTATTTGCGGTGAGGTCGCGGAACTGTTGGAGGTTAAGACCCGATTTGATAATGACTTGGACATTGGGTATGGAGTCCTTCGCATCATCGGAGTTGCTAGCAAGGGGGAAGAGGATGGTCCGCGCTGCCTTTGCCGCGGCAGCCTCAAACTATATGCGCGATTCAAGGAAAGATTAGGACACAAGACTTGTTTGACACGTACTGCTGGCAGAATCTCTCCCGGGCGCTCCTGGATTAAATGTGCTAGTTCGTCGTTGTACAAACCCACATGGCGAAGGTCAATCTCGATCTGATGCTGTTTAAGGAGGAGGTTGGCGCGAAGCTTGTCGCTGTACGTCGTGGTAAGAGGTGGGCGCAATATGGAGTGCGCATTCAAGGAACAAACCGGTAGATGAAGTCGTTACCGACGCGGTATTGCAAGAGGAAATCGAGGAGGAGCTTCTCAGTGTTGGACGGGAGGTCGATGGACGTGTCGAGGGGCTTCGTGAGTGGCCTGTTTCCTCGGAAAGAGTAAGTGCGTTCCGCATCATATCCAGACATGGCGGCAAGAGGGAGGACTGAGGAGGGGCTGAGTGCTGAGGAGCAGGAAGACAAGGCCAAGCAGCGCGACTCGGACGCGACCCAGGCTCTGAGCCACAAATGAGGTTTAGGGCAGGCTCGTTCGCGTCGCCGGCACTTTCCGCATACCTGGGCGCTTAACCACACACCCTCCAAGATCCTGCAAAGCAGCCTCGGCCGCGGGCTGCTCGATACTGACGACCATGGCCTCGATGGACACCGATGAACTGCCTGTTGTTCTGCCGTCCACCACCACGTCCGGCCTCTCCCTCGCCCTGTGTGTCCACCCACTCCTCGTCCCGCAGTGGTCTAGCCATTGACGCGTAGTCCTCAGGCACCCCCTCCCCATCCTCAATATCTCCGAACACCTCACCCGACTAAGGCTACAGACCAAGACCCAGCTCCCTTTCGGTCCGTTGCATACTGTCTTATGGCTGTGCCGCACCTGACGTGCGTCCCCAGTCCTCGGTGCCCTCCTTGGTACCCAAAATGGCCGAGATGTTGAGATTGTGAACAGCTTCGAACTTGCCATCGAACCCGATGGGGCCACTGTCGACCAAGGCTTCCTCGTCACTCGGAAAGAGCAATGTGTGTGTTCTCGCGTTCTGGATGCTCCGGTTTGAAAGATGACTGACGCACCATGCCGTAGACAAGCAAGTCTTCCCTTCGCTTGAGTTCATCGGCTGGTATACCGTGGCGGAACGTCCTTCATCACGGCACATCGCCCTCCATGGGCAGGTGAGGTCCTGCAAGCTTCACTGGCATGTGTTTGTGCTCATTCTCTTCGCAGTTCACGCCTTACAGTTCGACGCCACTCCTCCTGATCATGCAGCCTTCAACAGTGTTCGCCGCAGCTTCAGACGCCTCTGGCCAATCATTGCCGCTCAAGGCCTTCGAACCCACTATCGAGATTCGGGATCGCAAGTCGCGCTCTGTATTCATTGAGGCCACCTACTCCGTAGAGACGGGAGAGGCAGAACGCATTGCAGTAGATTGGACCGCAAAGGGCGGGGAAGGAGGCACCAGCTGTGAGTGCTCAACCTCGGATACATCCAGTCTTTTGAATCAGATACTTAACGTGGGGCAGTGGAGTCGCATCTGGCAACACAGCGTGCAGCCGTGAAGATGCTCCACGACCGTATCATGCTTCTCACGCGATACGTGGCGGGGGTAATCGAAGGTCAGCTCCCCGCCACTCCTGCTAGAAGCTTCTCCCTGATCATAAAAATCAATCATATCTGTAGGCTCGGCGAAAAAGGACCATGCTACCCTCCGCGCACTTTCAGCCCTCATCGCATCGCTACCCGCAAGCGAAAACAGAGGCTTCCGCGCAGAGTTCAACACCGAGTACGAGGACGTCCAGCTCACCGCCTACCTTGCGACTCTCACCAAGTCGTCCAACATCCTGAACGAGGTACGCCTTCGTTGCAGCACCCCATTCTATTGCTTATAATCTTGTGCTCCGCAGCTCGTTGACAGACATGTCGTTCTGACGGCAACCCGAGAGGATCGTGGAGGCGGTCCCAGGCGACGGGGCATGATGGGTCGGCCATCCGACTTCGACCGGTTCCATTAGGCCCGCTTGTTTACAATTCACCCCGCTTCTCCACGCTCTTCCCGCTGTCATTCATCCCCGATTCTCACCAGATGCTCAGTGATTCGAACTGTATCATGATGTTGTGTATTAGCAATCCCATGTTGTCGCGCATACCTAAACGCAAATGTACCTCCTTGTCACCATCCCACACACCGCAGCGTGATCGAACATATTAGCAACACTAGTCAAAATGCAGAGTCTTTTCATAACTAGCCTTGACACAAACATCCATCGTCAACATGGAATGTATCGTACATCACGCACCGCCGAGCATGGGCAACGAAGGAAACCATATACAAGGCTTATGGAATATGGGGCTCGGAGACAAGTCCCAACTTTCAAGGGACGCAAACTCATACACGAGCACCGAGACCGAGACCGACACAGACAAGAAGAGCTGAGCCTGAGGAATCATGACATGCATCGTCACCAACTTCGAACTTTCAGATCTACTTATTATCTGGACTCTCATCAGCTCCAGATACTAAGTAGATGGAAAAGTTCGTGGGGGAACTTCGCTTGTCCAAAATCATATGGCTCTCAAGATAACATGTAACATCGGGGGGCCGATTTGCACGTCATCTGAGAACCCTATGGTTTTGGTGCGGAGAATTCCTTTGGGAATCTCCATCTACGAGGAAGTAAGAGTTCACAATGAGCTCCATTGGAACCTCGGACATAGAGACTGACTGGGACAAGAACATACCATGCGGGATGGTCCTCTCTGATATGGCGCTGTTGGTCACGTTCATCGGAAAACTAGAGAGAGCCCGGTATGCAGAGATAGAGCTGATCGGAATTTGCCAGTAAGCCACCCATTAGAAGGTCATTATCTAACCAATATCAGAGTGGCATTAGGCAGACAAGGTACATACCATACAATATCAGAGGCATC